>JAKTYA010000166.1:0-104746 GCA_030561745.1 Metschnikowia gelsemii
AGTAGGTTGATAAAACTCATAATTTCTGCGCCATTTGTAAACTAGTTTCCCTTAATTAAGTTAAATAGAAAGCTTTCTGCATTTAGCTATGATTTTGACTACATCCCTAGAGATTTATATGACTTTTTCCTCTCTTAGATGCAGCGTACCGTGGCGTACCGTACGCGTACGCATTACGCTTACTCTCGTGTGGTACGCGTACGCTTACGCTTACTTACGCTGGCAGCAGCCAGCGTAAGCGTACGCGTAATTCCGTACGTACTCCTCGAATACGCGCGTTTGCTCAACACTGACTCGCGCTCAGCCGATCCCGTCCCATTCAAGTGCGGCTCGCCAGTGTTGCGCGCTGTCGTAATTTTGCGTAAATGGTAATGAAAATTACGTGTTTACGCAAAGGATTCGCGATTACGATTTACGAAAATGGGTTTTAATTTTACGTTTTTCACGGTTTTTCTAAGGTCTTCCTTCAGTAAGGTACTCATTAACCAGTGCTGCACATCTTGTTCAGATATTTGGTTGAAGCCCAAGCAGAAGCACCTGACTTGCACGTATTCACGGCCGTAAATTTCGTGATACTCGGATGCTCCTCGATCGTTCATTGAAAACAAAACGAAAATGACTCGCCTCATTCACGCCGCCTTCTCCAAAGCCCATTTTCACCATTCTGCGTGCTCAATTACAATGACAGATATCTCTTCGAAAGAGTCCAGTTCACAGGCTGATTTTGATTCAATTAGATTAGAACAGCTGGGTTCGCCTGCTTTCAAATTAGGTCTATTCTAACGACAAGTCTTGGAGAATAAACCTGACCAAGGTAGGCTTGTCTCGCTCACGAGTAACGTTCCTTATTGCTCTCGAAAGTATACCCATAAATACCCGGGGAATATGACAACTTTAATCAACCATTACAAATCTAAACACCGACCTATGTTGAACCATTTCGCTAAGATCTGCACTCAAATTGGTGGAACACAGTTTTGAAGTAAGTAAATACATAAATCTATATTATTAACACATTTTCAGAGTGCCAAGTAGAGAGATTTCCCGGAAATAAGATTATGAGCAAATTACGAACAAATTACGAAGAATTACGAAAATCACTAAATTAAATTTCGAAAATCATTACGATAAATTTCGAAAGTTATTACGATAAATTACGAAACATTTACGACAAAATTACGCCACAAATTACGATTTAGGATCACGATGGCTCCCAAAAACGTAATTTGAATTATGGTGGTGATTACGATGGCCCCAAATTTCGTAAATCGTGATTTTGGCGTAAAACGCGCGTAACGCGCAACACTGCGGCTCACCCAGTCCCAATCAAGTGCGGCTCACTATTGGTGCAATCTACGGTGTTTTCTGTGGAGTCTTCTACCTCTGGATTTGTCATGCAAGTCACGAAAACGCCGATCTCGACCATTTATATGATTACTTCTCGAATCATGCTCTGCGTTCAAAAATGTCTTTCTGCGAATGTCAGTACTTAAGATAATACCACTCATCTGTGACGTCTGGCACGGGGTGCGCGGCCGCGGTGAATGCGAATGTCCAAAAGATAAAAGTGTCTATCTTCTCATTACAACGGCAGAAATTTAAGAGATATTATCTACAACGAGAGTTAAGTGGCATGACCTTCTCTTATGTTCTGACTTTTCACAATTTGCACACCGCTTTCCTGCCCGAATTTGCGATTGCAAATCACCCAGGCGCATTTCGCAACCAATTGCCGTGGGAGTTGATTGTGCTATTATGTCCAATGGAAATTGGTCAAGACACTCATCGGTCTGCTTTTTAGATTTGGTCCTTTGTTGTGGGTGGTGAGAAATTTGAAATTTAGCGATACAATGGCGGGGGAGTGATCCCTGTCAGCACCCAGCACATGAAAAACTTGAAGTGCCCGCTTAGTAGGATGTGCAATAAGCCCAAGACTTCTGTGCATTACATTCTTTAGCGTTTGTACTGCTTTGTGAAAGTCATTCTAAGGGTAAGGAATTCCGGGCCCGGTATCTTCATTTGAAGTCATGAGAGATATTCGCGAAGGCTTCTAAGCATGAGCTTGGAGATCAAGCTTTGAAAGCACACTATTGCGATTGGAAAGCAGCAACCCGACTCTTGCAATACTTTTTTGGACCATTTAGGACTAAAACATCTCCTGCTTTGTATTTCAATACAATTCGAGGAAGGTGTTCTTTGGGGCACGCAGTGACGTTTCAGCGATTACTTCGTTCGCAGGTTTGTCCGGAACGCACTATTCATAATCCATCATCAACGGAGCGAAAACGCCAATATCGAGAGTCTTAAACAAACGCTATGATTGGGGAGGCATTTAAATTGGAAGTATTATGTTTTCGGTACGAGCGCGCCAAACCCATGGACCAAATGACTTCCATGTCGATCAGGATCCAAAAGTCGTAGGCTCCTTTTGTCTGAGTTGCGATTAATTCATTCACATACCTAGAATTCTCACGCTTTGCTCCCACATAATCAAAGCGTCCGGAAGATGTGACTTTGAGCTCCGGGCGTCTTTACAATAATCCAGCGATCAGAATTTTGCCCATCACGATTGCGACCACCATTCTGAGCGTCGCGCTAAGAAATTAGGCCATCTCTACAACTTCAATCGGTTTATGGACAACCTGAGGGGTACCATAAATTTTACCCACCTGAAAAGCAAATAATGTTTCATTATAGTCAATTCTCTCATGAATCCTTTGACTTGACGTGTCTTTTACGCCCCCGAAACCGATCATGAAGAGTTGTTAGAGCTAAATGATACCATCTCGCAGCATCGCGAAACGGGTCATATGACCAGTTTTGTACTCCCTAACGGCTAATTGGACCCTAACCTGAGTTTCATTTGGGCTTGAAGAGTGATACTTCAAATTTGTGGCATAGGCAATGTTTAAAAAAAGTGAGTACGCGCACCCGTGCTAGACGTTACGTATAGAAAGACCCAACTAATCCAATTCCGTTTAAATGTGGCTTACTACTCATACTATCTACATTGTTTCCTTTATATTTTTCTAGCCTTAGACTTATCAAGTTATACATGAAAACGTCAATGATCTCAAATTTCTCTACCCATTCTGGATGATTTCACGAATGTGAAATATGTCTCATAAATACATCAAGCTACTTCTTTCTACTTCCCTTCAAGCAATCACTTCAATTTACGTCTTGCAGCGTAATCTTTCCGTTTACTTTCCGTTCATAAAAAAACTCTTCGGTTTTGACATTACTCCTATAGTCAAGGCAAAATAACCCCTTCAAGCTCGCCCCACTCTCAAACAAGAATTAAATTAGAAGGGAGGAAACTTCTCTTCCATTTCCGGAACGGATTTCTTTAACCCATCCTTTGTCAATAGCATAACACTCAATCTTGGGTCGATGCCGTACTCCGTAAACACTCTCCGTGAGTCGGTGTCCTGGTGCTTCTCGGTGTATTCATAATGTCCGTGGTATCTAGCGTTCTTTTCCAACACGGTGTCCTCAAAATGAAAGTAGTCGAACTCTCCCTCTTGCACATCTTGCGCCGAGACCTTTTTCTTCTTGGACTTTTGAGCATCGTCGTCGTCTTCTATGTTGGCATGCACCAATTTGTAGAGCTTTGAGATTACGAGGAAATAGTCGAACTCATACTTTTCGTGGGCATTTTCCGCTTTTTCCATTTCCTCGAAAAGCATTTTATACATGGGCGGAACGACTTCCACGGGCATGTTGATCATTCTTTCACTGATCACCAAACCAACTTTTAGCTGTTTGGCCAGATCCTTAGTGGTCTTTACAGGGTTGAGTAGTTTCCTCAAAATCATGTTGTACTCGGTATCCGCCTTAGTTTTTTCAAGCACATAGTCGAGAACGCCACGTACGCTTGGTTTAGTAGAGTTCGAAGTGATGTCAATGACACTGAGCAAAGCAAACGGATCTCCTTCCTCTCCGTCGGTCTTAACGGTGGTACCCACAGCATTTTCCGTCAAAATCAAGTCCGCTAAACCGGAAATATCGAACTTGATCGAGTCGTCTCCAAAAAGCTGGCGAAGAAACGTGTTTGTCGCATGGAAATCCACCTGAGGGTTCAAATCAAAGAAATCAAAGTCCACATTGATCACCTCCTCCATATCTTCTTCCGTCACGCCGGGTTCCACATCGGATTCGTCCGTGGAACTGACATCTATGTCGGAATCTTCGTCTACTTTTCTTTTGCTCATTTCACGGATTGTGTAAATAAGGTGCTCTTGTATGGAATATGTTGCTTTTGAAGGTTTATTGCAGCCGCGACATTGTCGATTTTCTGGCGACTAAGCGAGCGTCGCATCGCATCGCGGAAGGCCCAATCTGTCTATGCACGGCCGGCCTACAACGCAATAATTCAACCACGCTCCCTTCCAGGCTTTCGTTTCGATCTATTTACGTAAAAGATTGAATCGGTGAAACACGTGTACCTGCACATGAATCTTGAAGGGTACGATTCGGATGACGGGGACTTTGATCTGGGCTGCGCAAAGAAGGCGGTAGTTGATTCTAGGCCTTCTTCTAGGCCTTCTTTCGTTGTGACTTCCGGCGTACAGAGCACCACGTTTGGTGGGGTGTTTCAGAAGGCGAGTTTTGTACCAAAAATTGTACCGGAACTTGGGAACAAACGACGTGTTAGATGCAAGAAAGTAAAAAGCAAGAGGCCGAAGAAAAATGACCCTGAAAATCTCGACTTCAGCGGTCCGTGGGCCGGCTCAAGTAGCTCAGGCGAGATCTCTTCTGAAGAGGCAGATTCCAGTGAAGATGATCCTGAAAACCACGGACTGGAAACACCCAGATTGAACGAAACTGAAAGGGAAACACATGCTGTGACAACTGAATCTTATACTGACCAGGATTACATGAGTCCAAGCGAGCCAATTGGCCAATCAGAAGAGTCAAACACGTTTCCCCAGAAGATCAAGTTCACTTTGAGCGGCCACTTGAAGGGAGTCACTCGCATCCGATTCTTTCCTAATCTGGGGCATCTTCTACTTACATGCGGCAATGACGGCAAGATATATCTTTGGAACTTGGACTACGAGAAAAAAAGGATAGTCCGCGGATACTTCGGACACACTCAAGCAGTGAAAGACGTGGTTTTCAGCTCTGATGGACTGACATTCTTGAGCTGCTCTTACGACAACACTGTCATCCTTTGGAAGACGCAAACTGGCGAGATAATCAAACGCTTAAAATTATCGGCGACCCCCAACTGTGTGATATTCAACCCAAAAAACGAGCAGGAAATCGTTATAGGACTAGCTAACAAGAGGATCGAGCATTATGATCTTGGTTCACCCTACTCTCCTGTTCAGATTTACGACCATCATTTGGGGGCCATCAACTCACTCACGGTAGTTGACTCAGGCTCAGTTTTCATGTCCACTGCAGATGATCGAACGGTCCGGTTTTGGAAGTGGCATATTAATATTCCAACGAAGATTATTGCTGACCCTACACAACACTCAATTCCATGTGCTGCGGTCCATCCGACCGAGAACTATATTGCTCTCCAGTCAATGGATGATACGGTCCATGTGATCCAGGCCAGTGGAAAATATCGATACAACAAGAAGAAGTCGTTCAAGGGGCACAAAGTAGCGGGCTACGGGATCGAAATCGATTTCTCCAGCAATGGGGAATACTTATTTAGCGGAGATGTGCGAGGACAAGTCTTCGTTTGGTCGTGGAAAAGATGTGACATTCTACGAAAAATCAAGCTAGGAGACGGGTTCATATCGTGCCTCGCAGCACATCCCCGCAAGCCAAATGTGGTTGCGGCAGCTGGTCGAACGGGAAAGATCTATATTTGCGCGTAGGCTTACCAAAAAGAATGGCGTGTGGTGTGTGATAAGCGTTTGAAAAGTGTGTGGGATGGGTTTAAAGGAGTTTCGAAGGCGTGTAATCGATGTATAAATATCAGTCCACGAGGTATTGATTCTAAGTGTCCAAGGAGATAATTAGTGGATGGCATAATTACAAGCATGAGCTTATATGAGCGCCATTCCGAGGTTTCGTCTATTACCTGAATCATGAGATAACACACTTCTCCTTTTTGTAATCGGCATGTTTTTTCCTCACATGATTCTTCGCCAACGACGGGGGGCTTTCTTTCTCGTGAGAGAATATATGATGTAAATGATGCCTGTGCTCCTTCACCTTCTGTATCGGTACTTCAGGGTCATTTTGCATAACAACTTCTGTATCTCTCTTCGGACTGGGCTCCGACTTCTTCCCCTGATCATGTCCTTCGCGGTCCAGCTCGTCAATTTCCGACTCTGGCTTTGGCCTACTAAGCGACTTGTCTGCGCCGAGTGAAAGCCCACTAATATTGGAGATTTCACTCCACTGACTGTTTCGCCTATACTGCGGCGTTAAGCTGATGCTCATGTTCCGGCTTGCCGACTTCGAGAGTGACGCACTTTCCTTATAATAATTTTTGTCCTTGTCCGTGACATACCACAAGTATCTTTTCCGGATATCGACGAAGTCGGGATGTCCCGGAAGAGTGTTAGGAAGGGGAATGCTCGCACTTGGAAAGTTCAGAAATGAATCGTTTGATTTTGTCGCCGCAAAGCTTTGGCCACTGATGGTCTTGCCGGGCACTGTCAATTCAGCTATAGTCATTTCGGAAGACGCACGGTAATTGTCGCCAGTTTCTTCTGCCGAGGAGAGAATGGGAGATAGTGAATCCTCTGACCAGTACTTTGCTTTGTGGCCCTTGGGGGCAATTATTGGACTGGCGTTGACATTAGAAGTAGACGTCAGCCGTAAGCTGCTGGAAGATGGACCAGACTCGCTAGGAACCAAACGGTAAAACAACATGTACGGCCATTCTGTCTCGAATATCTCCTTAAACGTTTTGATGACCACCCTCTGCGAGTTGATGTCGTCATATAGGTACCAAGCCGCACCAAGAGACTCCTCGAGAGTTTCGGTTTCCACAAGTGCATTTTTCCTTACTGCAGACACGAAATGGCCCGACTCGATGGTGGTACCCCTGTGACAAACCGCACTTTCCAAAATCAATTTGAAGTTTGTGGTGTTATCTTTTGGATCGCTGGCATCATCAGCAAGAAACAGAGGCAAATCTATCACTGGCGGAATGACGATTTTCTTCTGGGACCTATTGGCAAGGTTATTCGAGGCAGAAAAGGAGTAGCGTTTTAAACATATAGGCAAGACCGGCCGGCGGGTTGCAAATTCATGCGTGTTGCGCGCAATGCTTTCATTGGCACTGGTCACTTGGTTATCATCGGTGTAGAAGGGCATAAGACGCAAAAGCATCCATGCTGGAAGCATGACCTCACCTGGCTTGGATTCAACGCTTGAAATCGACCAGATCGAAAGCGTGGACGACCGAGTACGGACCTGGACTTGGTTTTGTGTAGAAGACGTGACTGGTTTGCCTGGCCCATTGGGGAAAGTAAGCGAGGTATTGGAAAGCCCAGAAAGTTTTCGTTCTTCAATTGTTGCTCTTCGCTGCAACTCGCGCTTCACCGAGATGGAATTGTTGAAGTAATGCTCGAGACATTCTTCCAAGAGGATCGGCTCATGTGGTGGTGTATTGTCGTCCTCTGGAATAGACACAAACAAAATCCGTTCTTTCGAGTACTTGGTGTCGTCGTTGTCTTGTTTTCCCGAATGCTGGATCTCTACGCGAAACGTCAAGAGCGGCATGGCCAAGG
This sequence comes from Metschnikowia gelsemii, assembly GCA_030561745.1. Lineage (NCBI taxonomy): Eukaryota > Fungi > Ascomycota > Pichiomycetes > Serinales > Metschnikowiaceae > Metschnikowia > Metschnikowia gelsemii. Next base: position 7,710 of record JAKTYA010000166.1, read on the forward strand.
TCTCCGTTAGAAACTCAAAAAGCGGTGCACAGTCTTGCTGGCGATGGCTAAGGGCCTCGGCGAACCCTAATTTACGAAGACACTCGCATATTTTCTGGGTGATATCAGTGGTGATCAAATTTCCCAGGCGCATGAGGTTCACATAGACGCGGAGAAGACCCAGCAATTGGGTGACTAACGCGTTTGGGTGCTGGTTCAGCAAAAATAAAATCGGCTCAAAACTCTCGAGATTGGCAAACATGGAGAAGAGCAACGCGTCCAAGTAGCACATCACATGTTCCCAGTTTTCCGCCCCTTGGAGCACTATTGGCGAGCCAGCACGGTCGACGCCGTCATTGGTGATGAAAAAGCCCTGGCTACTGAGCTGGAAGAATCTAATCAAGTGAAACGCCTTGACCACATCTCCTTGGGAAAATGGTGACTTGAGAGCAGCGACAATCTGATATACAGATGGCTGAGGGTGCTCAGGGCCAAAGAAGTTTTTCACCTGGACCACGGCAGAGGAGCTGGCAGTATATTTGGTGAGGTTCGGCTTGGTGAGATCACTATACCCGGCGGTACAATCCTTTGCAAGAGAGTCGACGTAGTACTGCCAGAACGCCTCGGTGAAAGCACAAAACGGCTGCTGGCCCCCTTCGGACTTGGACGTCCATCGAGAAATCCGCTTACGAAGCATGTGGGTATTTCTAGGCACAGCAGAGCGCGATGAAATGAGTGGAGTGGGTTGCTCTACAGATGGTTTCCATGGTTTTAGTGTTCTGTTTAGGGTGGCCCAGGCCTCTGGTCCTGGCAGTAGCGTGCGTCGAGATTTCGCGACATTTGGAGATCCGAGGGGTTGAAGATCTTGGCGGCCAGACAAGTTATGGCAAGACAAAGAAAGATAATATTATTTTTGTTTGAATTTTTTTTATATTTTTGGAGTATCAGCAATAAAGAAGCTGCCCGTGTTTGAATTGATGTTATCATTTAGTTTCGAATGATTTGTTTTGTTAGAGTTTTGAAACATATTGTCTCTCCCATCTGATTTATTATGGGTCTTAGAAACAAATCTTCCAGTACCGCGTCCAGGTCCAGCACAGGGCACATATGCTGTTCTGTTTCAATCGATCATGAGAACAGTTGAAGACCACAAATTCGTCTTTCCTTTGCTTTTTCTTTCTTCCCTTTTGTAAGATACTCCTCTCATATATATTACCCTATCCCTAATACATATTACCCTATCCATAATACATATTGCCGTATCTCCAATACATATTGCCTTATCCCAAATACATATTGCCCTATCCCAAATACATGTTGCCTTATCTTAAATAAATATTACCATATCCCGAATCCTTGTCTCCAATATATATTGCCTCATCCAAAATACATATTACCATATCCCAAATACATATTGCCTTATCCCAAATACATGTTGCCTTATCTTAAATAAATATACCATATCCCGAATACATATTACCCTATCCATAATACATATTGCCGTATCTCCAATACATATTGCCTTATCCATAATACATATTGCCTTATCCCAAATACATATTGCATTATCTCAAATAAATATTACCTTATCCCAAATACATATTACCTTATCCCAAATACATATTACCCTATCCCAAATACATGTTGCCCCATCTCCAATACATATTACCATATCCCAAATACATATTGCCTTATCCCAAATACATATTGCCCTATCCCAAATACATGTTGCCTTATCTTAAATAAATATACCATATCCCGAATACATATTACCTTGTCTCCAATATATATTGCCTCATCCAAAATACATATTACCATATCCCAAATACATATTGCCTTATCCCAAATACATATTACCTTATCCCAAATACATATTACCCTATCCATAATACATATTACCTTATCTCCGATACCATGACTCACCCTGAGATCCCTAAATAGCGATGTTTAGCTCCCTAATTTTATCGAGGATGTTATCCATTTTCGATTCAAGGGCTCCGTTTACATAATCCAGCCGCGTCTGTGCATCCATTCTCAGCTCGACCTCATTGATTTTCCTGAAGTTTTCGTTGAAAAAGCGTAGCTGAATTTTCACAAATGACTCAAACAGAGGGTTCAAGTACGGAATCCGCATGTCTACCAATGTCGGAAGCTCGCCCTTGAGTTGGTCATTATAATACGCATACTTCAGATGGGCCTGCTCTAATTCTTTGGTAAGATCGGATAGTTTGAGCTCGTAGGAGGGGTCGTCGCTGGGGCTTGCGTCCAATTTTCTCAACTTTGCCCTTAGTGAGTCGTAAGCATTCTTTTTCTTGGCTCGTTTTTTGATCGCTTCGTTGACGTTGACATAGTACGAATTAAACCTCTCCACTGGATTTAGCACTGTTTTCATAAACGGCTCCTCGAGCTCGTCAAGGCACGTTTCAGATATTTCTTTCATTGCCATGTAGTATAAATGAGCAATAGTGTTCTCGTCCTCTCCATAAAACCCCGAAAGAACCAGCGTCATTGATTCCTGAGCATTGGTAAGCGTCCTCAAAGAATCAATATAGTGGCGAAGCTCCTTTTCTAGGCGAGTAGTGACAGTTTCCATTGCCTTATACCGTTTCTCCTCATAGTCAAAGTCAAGATCGGCGGTGTCTTCTGCCAGTCCTGTCTTAAGTACCAGAGCACCGGCCCGGCTGATGGCGTTTTTCAAGACCTGCCACGACATTGAAGAAAGTTGTGAAAGTTATGAAAATTATCAAAACGCAAAGCTAACGCTGATTTGTGCTACTATTAAGTTGGATTTGTGTTTGTATTAAATACTCTGTGAGGCGCTTGAGACTAGTAGTGAGTGCACTCGCGAAACGTGCGTTTCGCATGCGAAACATTTCTGGCACACACTTTACACCAGCTAAACTTAAACATGATATTCGAGGCCTAATTCTCCAGCACGGAATCTGCAGGAGAGTGCATGATTTGAGTCACGAATTTGCCCGAATATCTTGTAATACACGCGACTGTTAGAACGTCGTTTCTGATCGAAGTCGTCATTAAATGGTTGAGGATCACGTGATTCGGAATCGACCGGTGATACGCCTCTTTATTAGATGCGTAGTAGGAACTATCAGCACGGCGCAACGGGGGACGATTCGCAAAGGATGAGTCGCTTCCCATTTGAGATATCGTAAGTGATTGAGGCGGTGGCGGCGGAGTCGGCTGGTATTGTGCGGACATTTTATTCAAGAGCACGTTATTTAAGTGCGCGGGGAGCTGCGGGGGCTCGGGAAGTTCATAGTCAGGCGATTTATTCTTGAAGAAATTGTAGTCAACAAGCATTTCGGGGATCTCGGAGGAATAGGTGATACTTTCATTGCTCCCCTCCCCCTCTGGGGGTTCAAGTAGTGACAGATACGAGGGCTCGTGGGACGGGGCGAGCGAGGATTCTTGAGACGAAAGATACGAGTCTTCAGCTGGACTCTGATGCTGCAGATACTCCACATGTTCGTGGTGGATTTCCTTCTCCTTCTTCGACATCTTGATGAGAAAACTATTGGACTTTCTCTGAATTTGCGTCGAGTTGTGCTCACCGGCTGTTTGCACAATGTTCACTTCGTCCGTCGAGTTGAGTTTACTGTGATTTCCTGAATTGCTGAACAATTGCTGAGGGCCTAGAACCTCGAACCAATTAAAGAAAATCCCCTCTTGGTCCGTGGCCGTGGGCAACCACTCCAGAACTCTATACTCATTATTCACCACATAAAGCAACTTATGAACCCCAAGAGGCAACTTAATTGTCGTGTGGTACTCATTGTCATTGTTCAGAGACCGCCTGAGTTTAATCACATCTCTCCAATTGGAAAAAGACCCGATAACAGAGACTTTGGCTATTTTCTCGCGGGTCTGGTTGACCCACTTAATCCTGACAGGCACCAACTCGGGAAACGTGTCTTTTGATCGGTTAATTGAATGACTGCTCATTTGGCGGTTGGATCCAGTAATAATGCCCATATTATTCTGAGGCTGACGTGCAACGGCCGGCTGTGATATCTTCGTGAAGTCAACCCTGGAGATATCTTCGATTTCCGTGGAAGAGACGCTGCCTGCAGCGTCGTAGCTATCGACATGCATTGCGTTATCGTCGTCAGAGCCGGTCACGGGCAAAATATTACGCAGAAGCTCCTCGTTTCTCTCCAATATCCCGTGATTCAATTCATTAAACTCATCCTCAATTAGGTCATCTGTGAACCGGTCTTTCCCCGGAGTTTCTGTCTCGCCACCCGCAACATGAGACAGCTGGGGCGTGTCGGGGGACTGGCTTTTTTCAAGCGCCTTTTCCTGTTTCTGTCGTTTCACCTCATGCAAAATCAAATCGCTGAATTCCTCTTCCAAATTGTGGTGATTGCTCTGCGACTGGTATGATTTACGAAACGGCACCGCGTGTCTGTGCACAGCAGCAGACTTTCTCGTTGAGGAGGTGCTATTACCCATTATGGCCGTATGTAATGAATGGGCGGCGTCTTGAATGCTTTGCAATAACTCGATGAAACAAGATATCGAAGTGTCTTACCTTATTTGGTTGCTGGGCAACACTGGCTCACCAAGGCCGGTACATAAGCAGACCTGGATGCAAGGGCTCTTTGCTACAGTACGTCATTGAAAACAGCAATTGAGGAGAGGGCCAAGCCGTAAACAAAGAGGCCAGACCAAACCATCGAATTTGGTTACCGAGCGTTGTATAAGAATAGTGAAACTGGTTGTCAAAGAAATCCAGGGCCTTTTGCTCGATTCTATGGAAAAATTACCCCATGTTTCTTGCATTACCCCTTGTTTAATTTCTTGGCGTCTAAAAGTAGCTAAGCAGAGAAGCAAAGAATATTCATGACAAAGCCTGGATCTCGAAAAAATTGAGAAAAAGCGCCACTTGACGTCTCGCCACCTTCTATACCAAATTAGCTAGCCGAAATCGGTCAGAAACGGTTTTTTAACTCGTGTTTCAAACTGAAACCCGATCACCATAAGCTTTCATACAGGACAATGAAGTGGCGCAGTGGAGTCAGGCTGGGGAGCGCATGAGTTTTGCGCGAAGCCCCACCTCCCCGCTCACAGTGGGCTGATTTTATCCAGATCTCGCGGTTGCCGCACGACCGCGGTGTCTCATCGTCGCGTGGCGTGGCATGGTACGCCTAGTGCGACATTTGAGCCATAGTCAATAAGCGTGGTTATATAAGTGGCAGCGCCAAATGGATTTGCGACCCAGAGAGGAACGGGACCTTTCTGAATTTTACGACAATCTCGATGAAACAACGCCTCTTGCTGTATTTGTGGCGAAGTGTTCAGGCGGAGGCCTGCCGCGGCCCATAAACAAACATAACAAGGTCACTTTAACCAGTACATCCAAACTGTACCGAGTAAATAACGCCTTAAGAAGCTACAACGACACGTCCAGACATAACGGCAAAGTGGAGAAGCCCAGTAAGTTCAGCAAGATCTTTTTAACTTACGGGTATAGGCCACCTACGAGACCACGAGGCACACCTAAAGAATGCTACGCAAGGTTCCAGCCGGTGATACTGTCGTATCCACTTCTGAAATATGACATGGATGAACAGGACGTGCTTTATTTGGAATGGCTCAACTCGAAGCATGAGAGTATCAAGCTTTCACCTGAAGTTTTCGAGATCGCAATGAGTCTTTTGGAGTACGAGTGGAACAAGTTAGAGCTCCAAATGATTGCACTGGTGGGCGCAGGCCAAGATGGCCGCGACGTTCTTAAAATGGACGCTAACTTCGAGAAATACGGGAGTGACGATGGTACTGGCGGCGTCGACTCTATCTCCGAGCAACGGTGCGCTGTGTGCAACGACCTGGAGTGCGATAATACAAACTCAATTGTTTACTGTGACGGGTGCAACATTGCCGTGCATCAGGAGTGCTACGGGGTTGCATTCATTCCGGAAGGACAATGGTTTTGCCGACGGTGTATGGTGAATCGGGGCCCTCCAGTGTCGTGTGCCTTTTGTCCGAGCAAAACGGGCGCATTTAAGCAGCTTGATAATGGAATGTGGAGCCATGTGGTTTGCGCCTTATGGATTCGCGAAGTCTACTTTGCGAACCCAGTGTATTTGGAGCCCATTGAAGGCGTTGCATCAATTCCAAGAAGCAGGTGGACGCTCGTGTGCTACATTTGTAAGCAGAAGACCGGCGCATGCATCCAATGTGCCGTCAGAAAGTGTACCCAAGCGTACCATGTGACTTGTGCCAAAAGAGCTGGTCTTTTTATGGCGATGGAAAAGGGGGTGCTGGGCGCTGTGGTCTCTAACGATACTCTTAAATCATACTGTGACCGGCACTCGCCTCATCACATGGAGAAAGAGTCGGCGTTTATCGGGATTCAAAAAACACGTATGTTCTACCGAGACTCCCATTCCTTGAGTCGCAAAAACGATCGGTTGGCGTCAGAGCGTAGACAAGCAAACAGGGTGAACAGATTCAAGTGGAAAACGGAGAACGGGACGCCCATTGCGCCTCAGTTATTTGTGGAAAAGGTTGTTGCGACATTGAAGTCTTTAAAGGTAGGAGACGATGCCCCAGACAGAATGCTACGTGGTTTGGGTGATAATGTCCCCAAAAGTCATGACAAAGGTCAAGAAGTTAAGCTCCTCAGTGCAGCTTTGTGCAGATACTGGTGTTTGAAACGTGAAGCCAAAAATGGAGCGCCTTTGGTAAGAGTGCGGGCTTCAGACCAAGAATTTGCGTCGCCTCCGCCGCTCCATTGCGAGGACCAGATGGAAGGAGAATCCACTAGCCACACGCAGCCTGCCAATGGCGAGACAAACACCCAGTTGAGTGAAAAGATTGATTTTGGTTATAATTTAGACAAGGATTTGCAAAAAATCATAGAGATGAATTCGTTGGCAGTGGAAAGACAAAGACTCATATCTGCACAAAGCGCCGAAACTTTCAAGACTACAGACGCGGCATATTTCGGGTTTACAACAGTCAGGAACCAGATTTTAGAAAAAATGGGCCTGATTCTTCAGAGCAACCGTTCCCCAAAACTTGATCCCGAGACCACGAGTTCGGCCTTCGAAAAAATTTCCACCGATACATCGCACGGCACAAATTGGTCCGTGCTGGACATAAGCCAAAGTATCCAGCGGATATTTGACGAGCGCACTTTTAAATCCACTCCTGCGAATGCAAGTAAAGCCTTGCGGTACTGGAATCAAACGGGAATGCAGGAAATGGAGAATGTGGAGAAGCTACAAACGCAGCGAATCCCTTTTACCCTCATCAATGGCTTGGATATTTCTCTCAAGCAGCACGATCCCAAGGCCATTCTTGAGGCAGAGGATTTGAGTGAAACAGAAGAAGACCCGTTGTTGGACCTTGGGAATAGGGAGCTCTTTCGCAAGTTTTTAGCGAATTGACCGTTCAAGATAAGGTTCTTGAAGGAGATAGATATTTTAGGGGTCAGCAATATACACGATTGACAGAGCATGCTTTGCCAAGAACTTTTTTACTAAGCGCGGCGATGCATTTGAATGCCCTTCAAATTGACCATACCATACCGAAAGTTTGTGACTCTTTAACCCAAAGACCACCATGGTCATAGTAATATTCAGATGCCATTTCGGAGACTTTAAATTTGGAACTAGATAAGCGTGCCGCATTTTAAAAAAATCACCATGGTGTGTCACTCCCTATACATTGACGCATTTCGTGAGCATCATGGTCCTTGCTGTTCCCCCGGTACAAATTATGAGCTCCGTACCATGCATATGGAGTAGACGTGCGGTTCACCCGCGCGCACTAGAAAGGACAATTCGCGCCGCATAGCGGAAAATCTCTTAGACCAATCGAGGGCTACCCGTGCATCTCCTGCATGTATATGGCTTTGCGACGACGCACTGGCTGATGTTATTTTCAGTGATTGGGGACGGCTAAGTGAGTAAGGTTTTTTTGTAAGCCGCGGCATAGGAATATGGTGATGCAGATATTGCGTCACCAAACCTTAAATCTACCTGTAACTAGTTGCAACTTCGATAGCCTCGGATCAGAGTCACGGGGAAAAAACGAAGGAGCCGCGGCTGTACAAAAAGCTTATGTGGGCCGCATCCTCATTTAGTGCATTCTGCTTGAGTTTAGATTTTGTGTACACGTATAGCAAATCCCGTAAGGATACTAAGGCAGTCTCAAGCATGATTTCGCAAACTTGCCCCCCCCTTCTTTCGAAGATTTTCACATTTAGCCCTCGAGCATAAGATTGATGAGAATCGGGAAAAACCCTCCCCCACTTGCTTTGGCCACATTAGGCCGTTACGCATGCATGACGCACTAATCGGACATATCTAGAGTTCGATGCCGGCATAGGTGCGCAGGTACCGTTGCGGCGGCTGCTTCCTAGGCCTATTCTCGCGACTTTTCCACCAATCTTGCACAAAGGGTACATGCAATACTATAGAGGTGCGTGCTATCCACTCTTCCAAAAGCATCAAAAATAAACGAATGTGCCGAATACATTTAAGCCGTGGTTCGCCGCTTCATCTTTGATATAAATAGGTTCACTCCAAAGCTTAAAAGCTTCTTTTGTTCGCCGTCTATTTCGTTTTGCTTAAGCTCTTTTTCCATTACCATCAAAAACTAATTGACGTGTCGCACTCGTCATCCTCATAGACAGTCCCCGCTGATCGGAAGCCCTTCGGATTCCCCTTTTTCCTGTCCATTGGCCACCCAGACCTGCAGACATCATTAGTATCTGCTGCTAGGCTCACGAAACCTGGGGCCCAGAATCGTGTGCTTAAAAGAATTGTTTCAGCTCTTTCGTGTCGTTGACGATCAGTTTCTTTTCGTCTGAATCTTTTTTGGTAAAGAAATAACCACCTTTTCTGCGAATCCGGCTATTACATTCGCAATCGTGACATAATATTGCTGCAAGTCTATCTATGCTTTGACGGGACGCTCCTTCAATTTCTTCCATTCGTTTATAAAGTTCGCTACGCCCTTGCAAATCACCAATTTTTCATCGAGAAATATAGATTGCCATAATGTCTTCCAATATCCACAAACCGAATCGCGCAAAAAGCCTTCCAATGATTGTTGACGTTGCGATGAATCCTGAGGGAAAAACCTCATACCGCGTACATCAATCGACTAATCCAATTCAGGAACCAACGCCACTGTCATCGAATTTCAATGAGTCGTCGCACTTCATCTTTGACACATTAGAAAACTTGCACAGCCCTGCCGGAACCGTGTCCAGCACCCAACTGCCTTGTCTTGAAAAGCAAGGACCACCCGAAGTCTTGGCTGCCAATTCTTTAGATGGCGCCGGAATCAGAAGATCCAGTGAGCCTAAAAACACCAAAGTCGTGTCTGCTTCACAGGACGATATCTGGTCGGCCGATGTCGAGGCAGCCTTTGAGGAGGCCTTATCTATTGTTCCCAAGTGCGGGCTCAACAAGATCAAAATCGGAGGGAAATGTTGTGGGAGAAATGAGCTCATTGCCGATTTCATTTTGGCGAAAACAGGGAAGTTCAGATCGCGCAAGCAGGTGTCGAGCCATATTCAGGTGGTAAAGAACTTGAAGCTGAAAGAAAGACTCCTCGGACTTATTAACGATGGTCCTGCCTTCAGTAGCCCGGAGGAAGCAGAAGAGAACATGAAACATTTCGAGGAGGTGTTTTCAAAGATTAGCGTCAACAAATCGCTCGGGTTTAATTCAATGACAGAGCTGGGGCTTTCGGGCTCGGGAGGCCTGCTTCGGCGGCACTCTGCTGAACAACTAGCTCCCCCAGCAAAACGGAAAAAGCTGCCTGTGCTGATCATTAGTGTGAAAAACATCGATTTTGCAATCGACGCTGGGTCTGTAGGGCTGAAGCCTATCGCGTTGACATTGCAAAGGGACGTTCCAATGAAGTTTTTGAGCGTTAAAGATAACGCCAACATCACATCGAGGTTTCCTGGCCTCGAGGAGTTTTCCAACACAAACGTCCCTGTCATACACAACATGGTGAACATTCTCAGTCCGTTGAACTTGGCCGACGACCATTCCATAGATACTGGCTTGAGAACAAACTTCAACTTCGATATTCTGGCACCGTATGGGAATCTTTCCAGCTTCACTACGGTGTACTCCTTCGGCGACGAAGTCTTGAAAGTCAATGAGGAGAATTTTCAAATAAATATCGATCAGCCTTTCCTCGTGAAGTTCTGGAAATGTTTTTTCCTGCAAGTAATGCGGATGCCTTCAACAATCGATGCTGCTTTTAAAGGAGTCACCGTCAAACAAGTCATCTATGACAACTCTGAACCAATTGAGAGCATTCTACCCAAAAGTAAGATCAGGGCGATTTTGCTTTGGGAATTCTCCAAAGTGGACCACATAAGTGAAGCGGTGTCATCCTCGTCAAGACTATTTCTTCCCCCAACACTTGGATACGGGGCCGTGATAGCCAACAACTCGAACTACTCGATTAGGCCCCCTCAGCCGACGTACAGCTTCTCGCAGACGTCCACTGAGACGTCGAATCGTCATTTCACTTATTCACCAAGCTCGAGTTCATCGTCCTTAAGAAACGTGCCCTATCTTCCAGACCACGAGTTGCCGAATACAGGACGGTTTCAAGACGATTTCAGCTATTCACAACCCTCATACCCCGGTGTATCATATTTACCAACCCCCCAAGACCAGTCTGCCGCCCCTACATATCTGGCGGCTGCCATAACCAACGTACCATTACCGACTTACCTTGACGCAGACCCCTCCAGGTACTTTATGCCGGAGGACCAGCTATTTATGGGGTCTTATTAGTAATAGAATTCATAGATAAACAATCATGTTGCTCCTTGGCTGTCAGATTCGGCAACTAATTGGGTCACAAACTTTGCTCTTCCAAATAATCGCGACAAATACCACCAAGACGGTTTGTATGTTTCATACATGATTTCTTGGTTTTTAGGGGCGACGATTTGCATGAGTCTGACAGTTCTGATAGTTCTGATAATGTCACGCATAATTGTTTGTATTTTGCTCTCCGAAACCTATTCCTTACCTCTTTCAGAAAGGATAAGGCATGCATCGACTACCAACTGTGGTTCCCAGATCCATGTCGTGAGCAATTTCAGATAATTCATTTTCTGATTTCGTGGGTTGAACGTTCTTTTAAAGGCCCAGCTTTCAAGTTCCGAGTTGTTCCGAAAAAAGGTTCCAAGAATGTTTAGAAATATGTTTGAGACTATACGTCCTAATTGCTTCACATCATGAGATTCTCATTATGGAAGGTGTGGGTGTGATTCTTTCTTCTAGATTGATGAAGAAAATACAAACGTGAAGAGCAGCTTTCCTAGAAGCTTACACTTATTTCTGAATCTTCTCATCATTCTATTCATGGCTCAATAGGCTATCAAGGAGAGGGCACTTACTGAGTGATCAGAGATATTCCCTTGTCACGATTCGCTCGTCTATAGACTTTGAATTTTTTTGAAGATGTCACGAAGACAGGAGCTCTATGTTTTTCTATTTTCAGCCTTGAATGACACCAGCTATTATAAGTGATGAATGCTCTCCGGTTGCGTGTTGCACGAAGAGATATACTTTGGCTCCGGCAAGGCACAGTTCTTATAGGCTCTTTTTAAACGAGAGACATAAAGAAAAAACATCATTTGAAAACCATTCAGACCAAATCAATAATAAGAACGATGGTGATGAAAATGTATAATATAGGTGGTGAATGGATGTGATGGTCGCTAGTCCAACTCCAACTTTATGGTGCTGCAACTATAAGAAGGCCTTGGGTAATTCAATGAATAACAGTAAGAAAAATCCTCTCACAATCACGCCAAACTAACTAAAGGGAGATCGTTGAATGTAATTCACAGTTTTGCTGAAAAGCTATTTACTTCTTGACTTGATGTATACATTTGAAACCCTGGCTAGTTGGTCGTCTTGGGTTCAGATTAAGTGTAACATTATGTCTCAATATCGATCATCGCCAAACCTCGGGTGTTAACACACATTAGAATCTCAACGTCTCAAGTCCAAGAGGTTGTTCGAATAGGTCACCTCATCCTCACCTCATGCCCGAGTCTCTAGTCTCGAATCATGCAATCCAAACTGTGATGGCACTAATTTTCTCGACCAAACAAGAATCCGAAGTCCTAGTCTTATGCATTTCTTTATTCGATATGTAAACAATATTGTCACCCACAACTAATATTTCTCATACCCGACCTCTTCGAGCCTCTCAGCCTTACCCAACACTTCCTCCTCCATGTTATTCATATACTGCGACATGGCCTCCAACCACTTATAGTCATAGGCCCCCAAAATACGAATAGCCAAAAGAGCAGCATTGGTACTGTTGTTGATTGCCACTGTGGCCACAGGAATGCCTCGAGGCATTTGAACGATCGAGTGTAAGGAGTCCACGCCATCTAGAGTTGAGCCCTTGACAGGTACACCAATGACAGGCAAAGGAGTCATGGCAGCAACCATTCCGGGCAAATGAGCAGCGCCGCCAGCACCTGCGATGATGGCTTTCACCCCTCTGGAGGCGGCCTCAATAGCGAACTTAGACATCCGGTGTGGGGTGCGGTGTGCTGACACAATGGTCAATTCAAAAGGCACACCGAACTTCTTCAAAATATCAGCACCCACGGCCATCACAGGCAAGTCGGAATCGGAGCCCATGATTATGGAGACCAAAGGCTTGGGCTTGGATTCCTGGATAGAGGCCTGCAATGAGCCTGCAGTGCCCATGATGTACTCGAGTTTAGCCTCGGCCTCGGCCATGGAGGACCCCACTACGTTGATGTGGCCCATTTTTCTTTTTGGCTTGCTTTCTTTGCCGTATAAGTAAACCGATGCATTAGGAGTTTCAAGCGCCCGACGGCAGATAGCCAACTCGGCATCCTTAGAAGATTTATCGCCCAAAACATTCAACATGATTGCATTGGTGTTTGTGGTTGCCAACTTGGAAAAATCTTGGGGCATGGGCAAACCGGCCACTGCGCGAACATGGGCCTCAAATTGCGTGGTGACGCAAGCATCGATGGTATAATGGCCAGAGTTGTGAGGACGAGGGGCAATCTCGTTGATCAAGAGCTCGTGGTTGGGCAACAAAAACATCTCGACACCGAAAATGCCACACCCAGGAAAAGATTTCACGGCGTTTTGAGCCAAGAGAGACGCCTTTTTTTGCAAAGTGTCCAGAATTCGGGCTGGCGCATAAACCAAGTGACAAATGTTGTCCTGATGTATGGTCTCGACAGTAGGGTATGCGAAAACCTCGCCCTCGAGCGTCCTGACCACCATCACCGCCAATTCCTTGGTGAAGGGGCACCACTTCTCCGCATATAAGGGTCTATCTTGCAAAAATGTAAGTGCTTCCGGAATAGATTCCTTGGTTTTGACAACGAAATTGCCTCTGCCATCGTAAGCCAATGTTCTGGCTTTCAACATGAAGGGGAACCCAAACTCGTCGCCAATCCTTTGCAAGGCCTCAGGCGTGTTCGTGTCTACGGCCAATGACTCAACAACTCCAACATCGTGTTGCTGCAAATGAAGCTTCTGCAAGTATTTGTCCTGGATAAGACGGATCGTTTCTGGAAGGGGGTAGATCGGAATGTTCAACGAGGACGAAACTGTCTTTAAGGCGTCCACATCGACGTGTTCGATCTCCACAGTCAACACATCACATTTCTTGGCAAGTTCCGTGATGGATTCGAGGTCGGTGAACGAGCCATCAACGTGTTTATCCAAGGCATTAATCTGCTTGGCTGGAGAACCTGGTTGGTCCAAAATGATGGTTTTGATGTTGAGTCTGTGGGCAGCTTCAACCATCATACGGCCGAGCTGGCCACCGCCAAGAACTCCAATAGTCTTTCCGTCCATTTTTAACGACTTAAAGTGACGTGGGGTGTGTCCTGGATTAAGAGGATCTACTAGCGGGTAAGAAATCGCTGCTAATTAACCATCGCTATCGTGATCGCGGACAGAGTCAGCATCTGCACATAGCGCGGACTCAGGCCACTCACTCGCTTCTGAACCAGGAAATGTGATCTGAAGCTCTAAATGTCCAATGAGGGAAGCATTTTTCTATAAGTATTGGCATTACTTTTTTTTCAAATTAGGAAGTATTTATAGATCGTGGTGATTAGGTGAGATACAGGTGTGTCCATTTTTGACAAATGGAGATCGAGTGCGTCCTTTATGGGCCGTTTATTATATGTACTATGAACTGTGTTCTGTGCTTTAATGAATGAGGAGAAATGAAAATAAAGGTAGCATGAAGCCCAGATTGAAGCCCACTTTGAATCATGATGTATTCGATCATGATAATTTCGATCACGATGTTTTCGCTCATGATACATTCGCTTTATCATGTGCTCTAACGGTTATCTTCTTTGAATTTGAAGTCTTTTTTAGGAGTCTCTAGACATGGAAGGAAGGTGGAAAGGAGACCTACTCCCACATACACTCAAAACTTAAGCTTCTTACTTCTGGAGTTTTTCACCTTATACTTTTTCTTTGGTCTGCTGGTGCTAGGAAGTTTCTTAGAGGCATCTTCAGGTGTATTTTCCGCAGGAGTGTCCTCGGCCATCTTCTCCTCGTTCTGCTTGGCCAAGTTGATTCTATTTTTCTCGGCCAAGCGGGCATTTCTATCATCGACAAATTTCGTGAACTCTCCTTTTCTCTTGACGCTTTTGGCCCGCAACTTGGGCTTGGATCTCAATGATTTGGCCATCTTCTTATAAAGAAATAGTTAGTAGGTGGGATTTTTCCGTCATCTCATCGCCAGTGCGACTTGGGCCGATGCCATCTTGGCCCCATCACGGCCCCACACCAAGGAGCACGAATTCGAATGAATGCACTGGACAAATAAATGTTAGAAGCAGATTGAAAAAAAAGTTGAATATGGAGAAAAATTATAGCAGCAGAAGATTTACTAATGTGCGATTACGTGATTATTATACTACTTGGATCACGAGATTTTTTGCTCGTTTCAATCTCTACTATTAAAACAGAGACTTTGGAAATACTGTATGGCCCAGATTTGCAGCGCGGCAGCGATTAGGTCCGTTTGATAGCAAGTAGCCAAATTTCACGTATCGACGTCCTTGTTGTAGAAGGTGGAATAGAATGAAGGGAAATGTAACGGGAAGTATTAAGAAGGAGTTTTAGAATGGAGTGTTAGGAAGGAATCTTAAGAAGGGGTGTTAGGAAGGAATCTTAAGAAGGGGTGTGAAGAAGGAGTGTTAAGAAGGACTATTGAAAAGAAATATTGAAAATAAGTATTAAGAAGGAGTATTAGGAAGAAGTGTTAGGAAGGTTGTTAAGAAGAAGGATTGTTAAGAATAATATTAAGAATAATATTAAGGTGCAAGTGCATTCTATTTTTCTACGAGAAATCTTTCTTTAAGATAAAGAAGATATGAAAGTTGATACCTTCAAAACACGCTTCCCTCCCCATTTTGAAGCCCTTTTTCGTCCATCAGTTTATTTTATTTCTCTTATGTACTTTTCACGGTCGTTTATGGTTACGCCCGAACTCTGATTCCTTTCATGTGTTACTATCCAGGTCAAAGTTCCAACTCTAATTTGCTTTCACTTCTCATTTCTAGGGTCAATCATCTCTGAGAGAGCAATCATCTCTGAGTCCCAACTCTAATTCGTCTTCATATCTTGCTTCGGGGAAGCTCATCTTTCTTGCCTTCAATTCTAATTTCTCGTGTCTTATATTTATCATATTTTACTTGCAGAGTCAGTAATTTTCGAGTCTTGATTATAATATTGTTCACATCTTGCTATTAGGGTCGATTATCTTTAAATTTCGACCTCAACTTTAATTCATGTGTTAAATCAGGGGACAATCATCTTCAAGTCTCAATTCTAATTTTTCTCTTGTCTTACTTCCAGGGGGGTAGCTCGTATATTAATTTCAACTTTAATTATTTTTCATATCTGACTATTAGGGTAAATCATCTCTATTTTCAACTCTAATTCTTTTCACGTCTTATTTCTAGGATGGCTCACCTCTAGAATTCAACTCTAATGTTTCTTTCATGTCTTACTTTTAAAGTCAAATATATCTTAAAGTCTCACCTCTGACATTTTCATGTCTTTCTCTCAAGGTCAAAGTTTCCGATTATTTCTTCATATCTCTCACTATTGGGGTAAATCAACTCTATTTTCAACTCTAGCTCTTTTCTTCTCTCTCTCTTCTAGGGTAAAATATCTCCTCACGCTGAAAGTATTAGTATAGATTTTGTACTAGCAAATGAAACCAGACAAATACAATCGAAGTCAATTGATAGGGGTTAGAAAAGCGAGCCAAAAAAGCAACAGACATAATAAAATAGATGAGTTTTGGGAAACAATTCCTAAATCATACCTAAAATTCAGCTTCCAAGACCCGCTTCTACAAACAGACACATTTCTTATCAATCCTTGAGATATACGATTTCCAGGCAACCCACAAAACGTTTTTCGTAGTCGTGGTCGATGGCATGAATACGTTGCAGGATTGCACCCACTTTACTAAATGTCGCTTTTCCATTTTGTTAAGGGGCTCTGGTTTCCTCACGTCACGTGCGTGCATCGAGGGCAACTCCCCTCATGAAAACCGGCCCCGACGCACTCCTCGACTGGATTCCTCACCAGTGCACCCACAATAAACATTTGACTGGGCCTAGTGGACTCCTCGATTTTCCTGCAGACAGGTCAGCCCGCCACTTGCGCACATTTCTCATAAGAGATGAAAATTTTCCTTTCTTCTCTTTTCTTGCACATCAGAGCAAAATGTATGTATCCATGCTGAAATATTGTGCCCGGAAACACATCGCCAGTTTGGCCTACGAGACTGTTATGACATAAGATTATAAAAAACATATAATGAAGCCACGTGGTTGTGATATCAAGCCTAGCCGCCGAGCGATGCAGTTTTTAAGGGAGCGAGGTCATTCCCCCCTTGATTCACCGCCATTTTTTGCTATCATTGTAGAGAGGGCTCACCCCTATTTCCCAGCGCACACAATAAATTTTTTTTGATAGACGTTAAGGAACCACAATACTAACTCTGTTCAAGGGCTAATCTTAGAACTCAAAAGAGACTCGCCGCTAGCGTCGTCGGTGTTGGTAAGAGAAAGATTTGGTTGGACCCAAATGAGACCACTGAATTGGCCAGCGCCAACTCTCGTGAGGCCATCAGAAAGTTGTACAACAACGGTACTATTGTGAAGAAGCCAAACACTGTCCACTCTAGATCTAGAGCTAGAGCTTATGCTGAATCCAAGAGAAACGGTAGACACATGGGTTACGGTAAGAGAAAGGGTACCAAGGACGCCCGTATGCCTTCTCAAGTTGTCTGGATGAGAAGATTGAGAGTCTTGAGAAGAGTGTTGGCTAAGTACAGAGATGCCGGCAAGATCGACAAGTCTTTGTACCACAGCTTGTACTTGTCTGCCAAGGGTAACACCTTCAAGCACAAGAGAGCTTTGGTTGAGCACATCATCCAAGCCAAGGCTGAGGCTGCTCGTGAGAAGTCTTTGAAGGAGGAGGCCGAGGCTAGAAGAACTAAGAACAGAGCTGCTAGAGAGAGAAGACAGCAAAGAGTTGAGGAGAAGAGACAAGCTTTCTTGAACGACGCTTAAACCTCTGATTCTGCAACATAGCTTTTACTGTGTACTTTACATTGTGGTGGCCCCATTAATAAATCTTTTGACGCTATCTCAAAGCATTGTAGAGTTTTTACCACGATCAAGAAACGAGTGTGTATTTATAGGTGTCAATCTGCACCATGGAAAACTACTTTATATTAAATTGATATCGAAGCATTCATCAAAGACGTCTTCCTGGAACGAGGCAAAACAAAACACTAAAGATAGCCGTGAGCAATATAACAAGGAACAAAACCCAGGTAGCTCTTTTCACAAGAAGTCTGTAAATAAAAGAGTCTTCAATTTTGATGAAAGTGTGGGAAGGGATATATGATTCGCTTCGGGCGCAAAACGCTAAGAGCGGATCAATTCTGTAAATGGAAGACATGAGCCCGTAGAAGCCGCAAAAGAATGTGAATATGACAACACATCTGTACCGTTTCTTTTCGTCCAAGAATATCAAGCTGAAACCAATCCAGAATGAAACAAAAATCATGAAGAAGCCAATGATCACCCTGGCGTTAACTGACCTGTTGATGTTTTTAATGGCGATAAAATTCAAAAAGTTGGGGAGGTGCTCATTTTCGAGCCGGCTGAAAACGTACCTCTTGACATTATCGAACACGCCAGGGTCATCTCTGCCGTCAACTTCGATTGCCTTAATGACCTGGTCATTGATCTTGGGAGAAATATCCAAGGATTTTTCCAGATCCTCCACAAAGTATTTTAGTAGAAGATTGTGGGAGGATTCCTTGAGGTTTTGTCTGGATATAAACAGATTAGACACGGGTGATTCCTTGATAAGCCTCTCAACAAATGACGGATTGAGGGAGGAATGCCGGTGCAATTTCCGGTTTCTGTGAACTTGACCAGGGGCATCTGGCGTCTGGAATTCTCCTTGATGTGATGAAGACCTTTGCGGAGAGTCGCTTGACTCGTCTAAAAGCCTAGATTGAGAAGAAACTCTTTTCTCGGAAGCCGAGTAGAAGGACCCTCTATCCAAGTTGGGCGATGGCGGAGCAACCGACTCGTCACCACTGTACGCTTCGATTAACTCCTTGAGTTTGGGATCTACGGTATCCAAATTGATGTCTCCCCTCAAAAACTCCGAAAGCCTGTTTGAATCGTTGTCTTCCAAAATATGGTCGTTTATGATGAGCTCCAAGAGCACAGACAGAGAGAGCGACTTGTGCTTGCTCTTTTCAGACAACGGAAACGAGTCTCTGTTGAGGTTTGGCGATGTGTTAAACGGATTGTTACTGCCAAAACCGTTACTATGAGTAGACTGGCGTACGATTGACTCACGCAAGCCTTGTACGTAGTGTTTACACAAGTTCAAGTGATTGATGAGATCAAACCAGAAATCCAAGTAGTCCACATTGTTTTCGACATTCTTCATGTACAAGTAGAAGTTGTACAAGCTGATAGGGGACTTTGTCTTGTTTGATAAGATCTCGCCCAATGTAGGCAACCGGCCCAACTGGATATTGTTGTTGGTCAAGTTCAAATTGGACAAATTTGCCAAGTAATGGGCATTAGGATTATCCAGTTGGTACTTTTCAGTCATTTTCTGGCGGTTGTTTTTTTTAGCTTCAGCTGGGTTTCAAGAGCCGGTTGGATATACCAAACACAACACCAAAACAACAAAGAAAAATTTAGCAAAAGGTTGCCTCGATCAACAAAGCTCTTGTCTGAGTTCTGATTTTCAGGAAATACCTTGTTCGAAATCTGAAGATCGACTATTGTTCAGATTCACCTTTGAAGACAATGCTAAGCCGAGTTTCGTGCTTTTGTTTTTCAAGGAAAGTGAGGGAGTCTCAAAGAAATCGCTTTTCGATTGTAAAAGGACAGTATTGTTGGTCCCACGTATAGAAGTTATCGTGTCAACAAAGAGCCAGCGTGTTTTTTATAAGGCTTGCAGCTTTATCGACACTTTATGGATCGACTTCGTGTTGATTACAGGTAAGTGGTGATTTATCTGCGTCTTCACACATATGTATGGTCACGTGCCGCATAGATTCAGCAGGTATGGAGCGAGAAGAAGTGTCAGATGATTAAAGGCGGGTAGGTTCAATAGACCACAGTGAAGACATCAATTTCGGGTTGAGTCCGCTCGATTTCAAAAAAAAAAGGACATACAAAAAATGAATTCAGGAAATTTTAGTAGAACATTCCATATCGAAATGAAAAACCTTTGACCAAGAAAACGAGGTTCCCAAAGAAGCCAGGGAGAGTATATTTCAAAATGCGGCGTTGCCAGGCATTTCTTTTTGTCATAGGGAACTTTTGATTCTTCCACTCCAAGTGAGTGAGAAGAGGTGGGCCGAAATCGAAAATATTCATAAAATTCCATGAATATTCATATTTTGGGCGGTTCCACACATATTTGGCATTCGAAAAACAAAACATACAAATATCTGACCAAAGGAATTCCAACACACGTAACAAGGGAGGGCCAGGGCCAGGACCAAGGACCACTGCAGGCGCATCAGCGCCCCAAAAACGAGGCGCCCCGCCGCTCTTGTTTCTGCAAGATCGGTGCCGCAGGAAAGATTCTCCCCCATTCATTTTCACATTCTTCGTCAATGCTAAATACGTAGAGTTGAAAAAGACTTCAGCTGTGAAATCCAAGCGCGTGTGAAGAAATCTTTAAGCGTGGAACTCACGAGCCTTGAAACTTTTGCAGCTCCAGGTCCCCAAAGCGAAGAAATTCCTGTGTAGTACTGCTTATTCCCTCGACTCTCACGGCTCTGTAGCAGCTCCGGAATCGCGTCAGGAATCCAGTAGCATTATCGGATGGGAAGCACATCCGAAAATTAGATGATCGTGGCCAAATATTTCGACACAATTCAGGTCAGAAAAATATCAGTTGATCTGTCATGCAATCATCTAGAATACCATAGTGAGGTGCGTATTCGATTTAAATATGGCGTTCCTGATTTTACCTTGTGCTTTCAAGAAATTGCCTTGTAACACTTTAAGAAAAATCAGCTGATTATCAGGGCTTTAGGGTAGCATAAAACAAAGAGCCCTTTTCATATTGTTCAAAAATTCGATCTTTCTCGACAACGGCGAGGGCAATGAGTTTTTGAAAACGCAAGCATAAAACCACATAAATGCTAGACTTGAAATAAACGTATAGATATGTTGATTGTCCCACACTTCACCAGATCGAGACTGGGACAAGAAAGACTTGATCGGAAACACTGGGACACTGGGTGTCTGCACAGACCCCGGGAAGGCCGAGGCGACAATGTGAGCGCATGAACCCCAAAAAGAGAAACATACGCATGCACTCTTTACCTTGTTTTCAACGTATTACCCGATAACTGTGGATCCCATTTGAGTTTCGAGAACATTTCTCAATGATCCCGAGCTAATTACACTTTTGCTGAGGACTTCTGGATTAAGTGAGCACGGGGGCTCGCTCGCATTCGTAGGAAAGAACCTCTGGAAACCTACAAGGAGACAGCATTATGAATTACTGGAATCACGTATAAGGAAAGGAACTCAATCGAATCTCCAGATCCATTATCTCGTAATGTGCACGAGCTTCGTGTGCCAAAAAAAAAATCTGACTTATCGCTGCTTTGGTAGTGACGCGGGAAGCAGATTTTCCTTTTTCGTGCATTTCTCTTTAAATTCCCGCTATGCGGCATTCAGTAGCGAGGGTGATTCACGCGGCTTCACGAGCTCTCATATTACAGGTCAAAAAGTTTCAAGCCTGGGTCCATATGCAGAGGCGCGTCCCTGACTTTTTTTATCTTTTTTTTTTCGATGAAACAAGAGCTTATCTCCGGGTCTAAGTTTGAGGGTTTCTTCCTATCCAAGTTACTCCAGTATTCCAAAAATAATTTCTCTGAAAATACCAACAAGGCCAGCTTCCGTAGAGTCGAATTTATTTTGGAAAATGGGTGCAAGGTTCTCGAAGAAATGGAAATCCATCATTTATTGTGGCTCGATCAAACTCATGATGCACAATTCCAACTGTCATCTGTACAGATTGCGCCATGCAGTATTGGATGCAGTGCTCGCAAAATTCCTTTCTTCCGATAAAAGCCTTTCTGTTGTCCTCTGATCCAATTCCTTTCTTGGTTTCCGTGGATTAAAATTTCTCAGATCAACTTCTCGTTTTTTATCGTGAGCTCGTTGCATCTTTAGAACTATTATACGCATTTGATCATCGAGCGTCAGATAAGGGCTTTGGAGCGATAAATTCGAGGTGCTGAGAGGGTCCGTGTTTCTCGCAAATTCCATCGTTTAATCTCATTCGAAGAAGAGACCCCGCTTTCTCAGTGGTATTCTCATCCAACTCAGACGACAGATAAGTGTTAAATGGAAAAATGCTGTCGATTCAAATTTTCATGATTGGGCTTTGTGCCCCAGACGAAGGCTCGCCTATAAGCAGAAGCCTACTTTTCTCCGAATTCAAGTTTACTGAGTTTCTTAAAAAATGCACACTCGCTGTCAGTGCTTCTCAGAACTCGTCACTCAAAAGTCGACTCTTTCCGAAGATCGACACAGCGAAAGTTGTCAAGTTTACAAACACGGTCAGGGGCATGGCTATGGTATGCGCAGCTGATGATTTGGAGCTTTCATTCAACGGCGAGAATGGGCAAATAGAGATTCTTGACAATTTTGCTCTGCGAGACGCACCCCAACTTTATCACGATCAAATGAACTTTGGGACCGGAAAAATGAGCCCGGCACCTTTCCGCAGTTTTGATAAGTCAGTGAGCTCGGACTTGGGTCTGTCTTACCATTCATCCCATTTTGGCATGGACGATTACTCGCCCAATCTGTTGTCGTCAGGTCACTCGCACACTATGAGATTTCCGTTTGACCATTCTCACTTCAACATACCTTTTTCCGAAAAAGAAACTGGCCAAAGTAATATTGGGGGCATTCCATTCGGTCTGGATTTCATGGTTTCTCACCAATCTCATTTTGACATTATGTCGAGTGGTATGCAGTTAGAGACTCAGTTTACTGACTTCAAGCATGGATATTTCAATGATGGCCTGTCTTATGGCTCATCTGTTGAATCTTTTGACTCTCCCATGGATGAGATGTTTATTACCAGACCTTCAGTTTGTTTGAACCAGGAACCTTATCGTGAGGCAACTTCTAATATCAAGAAGAGAAGGCCCGAGTCTCCTTTTTTGCCAAACTCAAGTGTTATATTTTCCGAAGAAAAGCCCACATTGTATCCATGTCAGAAGAAAATTAAAACAAACCCTGTGAGCCATTTCGTGCCAATAAAGTCGCAGTCACTGGAACTCCGCAGGTTGGACTGCGAGACATTCTTCGAATTTTCTGAAAAAGATGAGAGTCAGGTGAAAAGTGAGGTTACCACTTTCGAAGTTGATGTCGAAGACAAACCCAGGTACAAGTGTAAAGACTGCAGCGCCGCTTTCAAAGTGAAGTCGTACTTGACTCGCCATGTTAGGAAGCACAACAACGCCAATGCTTTTGTGTGTCCATTCTACCAGGAGCAGGACTCAGGCCATAGTGGAACAAGTAAAGCAGGAACCAAGTGTCATCCAACAGGGGGGTTTTCTCGAAAGGATACCTACAAAACACACTTGAAAGCTTTGCATTTCATTTACCCGCCTCGTACCAAATCCTGTGAGCGCGGTTCTCAAGGGGGACGTTGTGCGGGGTGTTTCAAATTCTTCGAGACCAATACTGAGTGGTTCAAAGACCATATCGAGGGCGAATCGTGCACGGGCTTCGTTAACAGTGACTCGAAACACGAAGACAACACTTGCATGCAAGTCAAGCAGGAAATGCTCGACTAAAGACCGCCTATCGATGATGGTGGTCAAGATTTCAATTCATCTAATGGTGTTGACACCAATGGTACCTTCAACGGGGCTGTATACGCCCCTTTCATTCTAATTTCTGTAATATAAGAACCGATTCGCTTGGTTGATCGCTTTACATACTGCATTAGATACTTTTAATTTGATTTAACATTCCAATCCATTTTTTTAACCTGGGCTAGATAATTCTATATTGTGGAGTGCTGCTTTCACCGTTGACCCGTGGTTCGCTCGATCGATTCTGGCGCGTCCGAAGGCTTGCAGTCATTCACTTGTGTGACATAATAATGTCGCGCTTTCCCATAAAGAGACATATATTGCTTCAAGTCCAAAATCTTCGTCAAATATCTCCAACATTTCAGCCTCTCCATATATAACTGAATTTTCCCCTCTTTTCTTGAGCCTTTACTGGATTATCTGACCAGTTGTTGACCAAATAAACTAGGGCTGAGCTGGTCGGCCAAAGCCAAGAAAAATGCCCTGCTGCATCGATAAGACCGGGCGTTTCGACCTGCATACATGGTCGCCCGTTTATAGTTGATGATTTTCTCACAACCGACATCTGTTTCTGATTTCTGGTTTCCCCTACGTAACTCCCTTTGCATCACCAAATAAAAGGCTGATAAGGCTTTGCCGAATGGAGCCATTCGGAACACCCCTACCTCTCATTGCTTATCTTGGCCGCAAAAACTTCGTCAATTTCGCCAAGATAAGAAATAGGCTTCAGTGTCTTATTTCAGTACCTTATCTCGTATATAATCAGAGGAAGCTTTCAGTTCTCCTTGATTGGAAAGGGAAGGCGAGGGTGCAGAACCTCCAAGTAGAAAGGTCAACAGTTTTTCACGTCTGGTCTCCGATAGGCACAGAGTTTTTTCTGAAACAGTTGTTCAAGGAATGGTCAGGTGACTGGTGACTTTTCTTCTTTCAGCCAATTCATGTGGATACTAATTGATTAGAAGAGAAAACACACACGGCGGACCTAGCTTCAAGCCAAGAGGATTCTGGTACCTGAAATTCTCAGAATCACGAATGAAGACCATATTCACAACAACTTAAACCGAAATTTCTAGTCTCCAGTTCGTTTGTTTGTTGTGGTTTCACTCAGATAATGATGAACCTAGGTACATTCTCAACTAAGTCCAAAGAAAGCTCCAGCCGTAAACTTTGAGCAGAAAAACATCGAGAGTTGTCCAATTGATGATCAAGGTTTTGTGCTCTTGAACACTCGAGAATCTGCTTTTTAATCTTCAATGCTTCATGCTGACCTTGGCATATCTTCATTGCTTCATACTGACCTTGGCACATCTTCATTGCCTCAATAAAACTCTGGCATATCTTCATTATGTCACACTAACCTTGGCACATCTTCAATGCTTTATCCTAACTTTGGCATTACTTCCTTGCCTCATACAGACTTTGGCATATCTTCAAAGCCTTGGCCTAAACCTTGGCATATCTTCATCGCGTTCCTAACTTCGGCACATCTTCATTGCCTCACACTAACTCTGGCACATCTTCATTGCCTCACACTAACTCTGGCACATCTTCATTGCAGTTTTTCTAGCTATAATACCTGGCAATATGTATGTGTATTTAAAATATGCCATTCATTTGAAATCTCTCTCGAGGGTTCACACAGGTGGTGAAAAATCACACATCATAGTTCACAAACCCAATAATGTCACTCATCAAACCAAACGTCATGCTTAAGAACATTCTTCGTACACAAGCATTAGACACCTTACCGACCGAGAAACAGTACCAACATCATCGTGGATTGAAACGTGAATAGCAAAACCAACTGAAGTAAAAGGGCTCATATGAGGGGTTCAACAAACACGGTATTATGAGCACATAGTACGAGGACATAATACGAAGAGACAGTACCCGTTCTAGCCACCTCTTTCTTTTTGACTGTCCAATTATCGTAAAACCGAGCCATAGTTCTCTATTTCATGTCGCCGCTTTTCATTATAGAGCCTATGTAGTCTTGCAAATACTGGTTCTCGTTTGAAACCTTGTCTGCGATTGCCACCTGGGCACGCACGTTCAGAAGCAACAACGTGATGTCCTCCTTGAGCCGAAGAATCTCACGTACTTTCGCCTGATGAGTGTCTTCCGACATAACTATTGTAATTACGAGGGACGTAAGACTATCTAAAGACTGCGTGATTCGTATTGGTGGGCTCGTAACAAGGTGTTGGCAATCTGGCGGTCACGTGCATACCAAGGTCGGTGTCGTTTCTTTGCAGTGGACACTTGGCAAGCTCTGCACACAGAGCGTAAAAGCCAGCCACCACCGCCGCTCGTCGACCCATATTTCGACACATTTTTTCGCGCCCCCAATATGTCGAGTCGCGTATTTTCCGTCCCAGCAAAAAAACCCTAACCTTGGTCTACTTTCTTTATATTTGGAAACCCATCAATCAACAACACGTGTTGGTCTTTTTGTTTTCAGAACTAGAAACTTAAAGAAACCTGTCGAACAAAAATGTCTACTGCTTTGGACAAATCCTTGGACGATATCATTTCTTCCTCGAGGAAGGCCAGAAAGGTCGCCAACAACAAGAAGAAGGCCACTGGGAAAGGTGTCGGCAAAGCGCAAAAAAAGACCATTGTGTCCGCGAAGAAAGCACAAAAGCCCGCCACCAAACCCCCTGCTGCTGTTGTTGCCGCTGTCGACTTCACGTATGCCACCAAGGTTGTTGCCCATGGTCTTCCTAAGGACTTGAGGCAAGAGAACATCAAGGTATGTTAGATTCATGCCGGCGCCATGCCGTGTGAACATCGGTATATTCTATTTCACTTCTCTATTATCTCTCGGTAATTACCTTCCTTCGTGCTACCTGCTGGTCGGGAAAGCGAGGGCTAAGCTTGGAGAAATACTTGTTTGGGAAGGTTAATTGTTGTTTTGAGGTTGCCACTGCTACAAACACTACTTCTTTACTGGCGCTTGCGTCTTTTTGGAGAAGCTGTGAGCCCAGGTTCCCGGGAAAAAAGTGCCGTGTTTCTGACCTATCGCTCTTGCCATGACAGTTTTGGTTCCCTTTTCAATTCTCATCCCCCGTTGTGTGAACTTATCGAACTGACTTCCAAGCCAGGAAACCAGTTGATACTTGCTAAAAGAAGCATAGCGATGTGCTCTCACTCTATGATATTATCATCCTCGAACCGAGCTGGTGTTCAAATAAGCTGTATCTCATTAAAAGGTGTTGTTTTGAGAAGGACTGTTAAGAACGAGACGATCAATTCTCAAATTGAGCTGATAAAACCCCCAAACAAGCAAACTCTTATTTGAAACCTTGGTTTATGAACCACCACTAACATTTTAGGACTTTTTCCAATCTCAAATTGGCGGAGTGCAATCGGTCCAGATGAACTACAACGAGAGAGGAATCTTCAAGGGTGTCGCCACTATTGCCTTCAAGTCATCCAAAAACGCAGTCAAGGCCGTGGAAAAGTATAATAATGCCCCTATTGACGGAGGCGCCAGTAAGTTGAAGTTGGAGTTGGTGATTGACCCAAGCAAGAAGCCATTGTCGGCCAGGATTACTGCCAATGCCGCCCCAGCTCCAGGCAACGCACAATCCGACAAGAAAAAGCAACTCCAGGAAAAGAAAAAGCTTCTCCAAAAGAAGAAGAAGGACTTGGCTAAGGCGAAGGCCAAGGCCAAGGTAGCCAATGCCGACAAGCCCGAAAAAGCCGCCAAGCCAGAGAAGAAGACTGCTGAGCAG
The DNA here is from genome assembly GCA_030561745.1 of Metschnikowia gelsemii. Lineage (NCBI taxonomy): Eukaryota > Fungi > Ascomycota > Pichiomycetes > Serinales > Metschnikowiaceae > Metschnikowia > Metschnikowia gelsemii. The sequence continues at coordinate 34,892 of JAKTYA010000166.1, forward strand.
TTGGACCAAGAGATGGCAGACTACTTCAATAACTAATGAATATGTAATTTTAATTCACCTGAGCGTGTGGTACCTGGAACGAGTATTAAAGAAAAAATAATTTATATAGTCATTTTATGTTTGTTTCCATATTTTTGCTCCATGATTTCATCTCAATATGTTTCAATCTATTCTTTGTCATATAACTCAAGCATCGAAGCGTCGCACGCTCAGTGGGAACACCTTGCGTCAGGTTCTCGTGCGTAAGCGAGTGAGACGAAAGTGACGGTATCGGGCTCGTGCATCGCTTACCACAATACGACGTCCACTACACATAAGCAGGAGGTCGATAATAATTGACAAAAAAGAAATTACGTCGCTTGATAATTGGATACTCCTAATTTGTCTAGAAATTAGTGGATTCCGTCATTGGCTATTTAGCAGTCCGTTCGCAAAAGCCCTTTGTTTACCACGTAATTGGTTCATCCAACATTGAAAATTCAAATATACACAGAAACCATGCCCAATATCGAGTACCTAATATCCAGTGAATTCCACGTGGATAAAGGACCGTCGCTTGTCCACCAGTACCCGACAGAGCTTCCTGGAATCGGCAACCTTCCGTTTTTCGCCGAGCTCATGATTCCAGACCAAATCCACAAGAGGGACGAAGACTATACGTTGTTCTTATTGCATCGAAACACAAGAACAGGCGAGTTTCACTATAAATTTAATGCCTTGGAAAGCGAGAAGGACCCATACTTTGTTTATACTGTTGTGAACAATGTTTCTGATAGCACGGTCAAACGAGGCTCTGTGATAAAAGCATTGAGTTTGGTCACCAAGTTGGTATATTTCAAGCACTTCAGACCGCTCCTTATAATCGGTTTGGACAGGTGTTATTCAAGTTCCAGTATAAATGAATTGAAGGAGCTTTATACTGCGATCAACTGCAAGAATTTCGAGGTGAGCCGAGTCAACCATCTGGTGATCAAAAAGCTTCTCATCACCTCGATTCTAGACTTACCCTTAAACGACAAGATGTACTTTGACGAAGCGTTCAGAAACAAAATCTTGGGAGTCAAACGCCTTAACGAAGACTTATTTATACGAAGAGACTTAAGCTTCAACTCGATAATCACCCTTAATCATATGAAGATCCCAGTCAAACTCCCAATATTGCTACTACCAGACACAATTGGGGACTATTTGAATCCGACGGACTTGAATTTTAAACCCAATCTTCTTAACATTCTCGATGCTACTATGGCGACAAGCCACCACAACAATGAGCTCACCATCTACGGACTCGCGACGCCGCCAATTGTGGTCTTGATAAATGCAGTGTTGACAGGTAAGAAGATCATCTTCATGAGTTACGAAAATTCCGCAGGGTACATTATTGACCACGTATTATTGGCATTGAAATTGGTCACGGGAGGCGGAATCTTGACTGGACTTCTTACCCATTACAACATTTTCCCCATGATAGATGTCTCCAAAATCAGCTTGTTGAGCGAGTGTGACTCATATATGGCAGGCACCATCAATCCTTTCTTCAAGTCCAATGATAAACTTTGGGATTTGTTCATTGATCTCGATAAAAACGAATTTCTGATTTCGTCTCAGATCCTGGAGCCCGAACCGTCGCGCCATTCTATCGTTGGTGAAGATGCACGGTTTCTCTCCAATTTGCAACTCTCTCTTTGCAATTATAACGACGATCTCACCACGTTGCAGCTCATTATACGAAGACATATCAATGAGGTCGTGCGCATGTTGTTGTCTTCCAAAAACTACAATCGAGGACAGACGGCGAAAGACGATGCAACGTTGTTGATGGACGGGGTCGGGTACTATTGGCACAGTGACACCACTAAACTTGTTGAAATGTCATGCTATCAGTCAATATCCGCAAAGTTCCAAAACCTTCTATTTGCGGGAAAGTTCGGCTACAGTCTCGACCTACCGAACCTATCAAACGAGCTCAACCTCATGATTGATCTACAGCACCAGTTGCAAAAACTCAACAACGTGGCTGGGGCCATAAAGATGAACGAGAGAGAAATCTGGTTCAATATTCTTAAGTACTTGATCAGCGGGAAGTCTTTGGAGACGTTCTTGTTGGTGACTTACTTGATTCCCCCAATGACTTCCACCAGTCTTCAGAGCTCGTCACTGCATGGAGGCGGCTTGACAATCTTCGATAAGAATAAGGGTATGGAGTTGTTGTTTATTAACTTGTTTAATGAGGATAACCACATTAAGTCCAACATCATCATGATCATCCAAGAGCTCCAGGACAATTTTCTTTGCGGGTGGTGCTTGAAGCATTTCTTCAAGTCGAACTTCATGTATGAGCTTGCGTTTGAAGATCTCACGACAGGCCTGAACAACGTTGCCCCAAGTTAAAGCGATTACTGATATTCCTGATTCATATGACTTCAATTCTTCGCTATGTACAGGGTCACATCAGCACTTAATCTATTCTCGAAACACACACTCTCAACTCTTTAAATAATAATAGTTTCAGTCATCTTCCTTCGAAGCCTTCGCCGTGATCACATTCCACATGCTCAAACGGTCGCCCTTGGTTCGTGTCAGATACGCCACACCAGCACCAACATACTTGGATTCTCGCTGGGCGCTCTCGTAATTTAGATTGGGATTATTTGTAGGAAACCCGGGTCTTTTGGATTTATCCAAAAACTCGTCTTCGGACTCTAAGCTGGCATCGCTTTCGGCTCTGTGCCTGGTGTCTTTGGTAGCAGCAATATGGTACTTACCAACCACCGTGAGGCCGATGGCGACGGCAGAAAACCCGACAAGTTTGGTAAGCAAGCCTTTTCTGGTTTCCATGCTGCTTTTTTTGGTGGGTGTTATTTTTGGTCTGTCTTTTTTGTTTCTATGTATCGATCCCAAAGTACCACTTGTGGATCGAATGGAGTTGAAGACGTGCGGGATGGCATGACTAAGGCGCGGAGTCGGCACCCCGGGTCGATAGCTCAGTGCCCCAGACGAGGATGCCCCGATAAACCGAAGATGTCTCATGATATCATTCTTGATATTTTATACGACTTAGCCCAAAATAACCAGCCTGGTCGAAGGGTATAATAGATAGATTTAGAAGGCATTACCAATTATCAAAAAACAGTAAATTTTATGATTTTACTCGAGGGTCAGTTCAAACAAATTTGCAATTCCAGAATTGAGACCAGTGTTGCGCGTTACGCGCGTTTTACGCCAAAATTACGGTTTACGAAAATTGGGGCCACCGTAATCGCCACCATAATTCAAATTACGTTTTTGGGAGCCATCGTAATCACCATCGTAATCGTAAATCGTAATTTGTGGCATAATTTCGTCGTAAATGTCTCGTGATTTATCTTAATCCTTCGTGATATGTTCGTAATCTTATTTGCGGGCAATCTCTCCACTTAGCACTCTGAAAATGTGTTAATAATATAGATTTATGCATTTACTTACTACAAAACTGTGTTCCACCAATTTTAGTGCAGATTTTAGCGAAACGATCCAGCATATGTCGGTGTTTAGATTTGTAATGCTTGATTAAAGTTGTCGTATTCCCCGGGTATTTACGGGTATACTTTCGAGAGCAATAAGAAACGTTCCACGTGAGCGAAACAAGCCTACCTTTGTCCAGTCTAGTCTCCTAGACTTGTCGTTTGAAGAAACCTAATTTGAAAGCAGGCGAACTTAGCTGTTTTAATCCAATGGACCTTAAATCAACCTGTGAACTAGTCTCTTCCGAAGAGATATCTGTCGTCGGAATTGAGCACGCAGAATGGTGAAAATGGGCTTTGGAGAGGGGCGTGAATGAGGCGAGTCGTTCTTGTTTTTTGTTTTCAATGAACGAGCGAGGAGCATTCGAGTATCACAAAATTTACGGCCGTGAATACGTGCATGTCAGGTGCTTCTGCTTGGGCTTTGACCCAATATCTGAACAAGATGTGCAGCACTGGTTAATGAGTACCTCACAGAAGGAAGACCTTGGAAAAGCCGTGAAAACCGTAAAAAACGTAAAAAAACGTAAAAAAGCGTAAAAATAAAACGTAATACGATATATTACGATTTACGCGAAATTACGACAGCGCGCAACACCCCACACCTGGTGAGAAATCACCTGTTTTGAATACACTTTCAAAATCGAGTGCTTCTAATTAGTGTAGATATCTAGCCGTTCATCAAACACAAAACCAAAACTTAAAAGTAGAGGAATTACAAGGCATTTATTTACAACCTCTAGAGAACAAATGAACTCGGCAATTGATAAAACGCTCGACCCTCGTTCGATCTGAAAATTCCTGCTGCAAAAAATGTGACCTACACCATGCAAAACCCGAATGTTATCGAGGGACCATCGAACACCGATGAGATATGATTTTTGAATCTTTAACGAAGGAGGAATAGATTACCATTATTAGCTTTTGTATCGTGCAAACTGAGTCATCGCAAAGTGCAAGTGATCCAAAACAATCATAATCTACAATCTGTGAGAGTTTTAATCGCAAATTACCGTGTTCTCGGTGTTGAATGGCGTGTCTAAAAGCTTCAGTTCAATTCCTCACGCGACAAAAAGCATAAATCATACCCATGAGGAAACGGGATGATAAGCATCGGAATATACTTATTGGAGGGTAATTAACAAGTTTTATTAGCGATCTTTTCGAAAGACCTAACTTTTAGTCACAACAAATGGTTATGTTAACTGGCCTTAGGTGTAGGCCAGAGCGCTTCGAGCTATCTCGCGATTCGGTGGGGGGCGCAAACCTCTCCGAATTATAATGGGGGATTGCTGTGATTGACGTTCCGCATGAATGGATGCACCCACTGTCGTGTCCAGAGTAGACCTCGTGAAACAACAAAGTACTTTTCCAGGAATACTGTGAGCGAAGCAAGAGAGAATGAAGCGAGAGGTGCTATCCAGGGAGGCCCAGAACACGTTTATCTTTTCTGAAACAGAGTCAGCCTCCTTATCCCCTTCTCAGGAAAATGATCTTCCACCTTTCACCTTTTCTCAACCTGCAAGAGCGAGACATGATGCAGTGGACGGTCGATAAATGTGATACTGTTGTGTGCAACTTCACAAGCATTCTCTTCTGAGATAAAGCCAGCCTCCTTAGCTCTTTTTCAGGAAAATGATCTTCCACCTTTCACCTTTTCTCAACCTGCTAGAGTGAGACATGATGCAGTGGACGGTCGATAAATGTGATACTGTGGTGTGCAACTTCACAAGCAATCTCTTCTGAGATAAAGTCAGCCTCCTAAGCTCTTTTTCAGGAAAATGATCTTCCACCTTTCACCTTTTCTCAAGTTGTTAGAGTGAGACATGATGCAGTGGACGGTCGATAAATGTGATACTGTTGTGTGCAACTTCACAAGCATTCTCTTCTGAGATAAAGCCAGCCTCCTTAGCTCTTTTTCAGGAAAATGATCTTCCACCTTTCACCTGTTCTCAAGTTGTTAGAGTGAGACATGATGCAGTGGACGGTCGATAAATGTGATACTGTGGTGTGCAACTTCACAAGCAATCTTTTCTGAAATAGCTCTTTTTCAGGAAAATGATCTTCCACCTTTCACCTTTTCTCAACCTGCTAGAGTGAGACATGATGCAGTGGACGGTCGATAAATGTGATACTGTGGTGTGCAACTTCACAAGCAATATTGATAAATAAATCCAGAAATAAAAAAAGCATTGGCTTACTGTACTCGTATTCTTCAAGAGGTAGATGAAAACCGAAGATTGCTGCTTTCTTTGGCATGGGGAAATTGGGGTAATCGACCGTCTTCAATCAACATGATTATCGGTGTGTTTTGGGCCTATCGCGCTGCCTCTGCCCAGGGCCTTTGGGCTCATGCTTTCGGCGCGGGGGCCCAAGGCCCTGAGCCCGAGGCTGAGGCTGCCCCAACAGATCAAGTCGCGTGCACGAGGTCGAGGACCAACGCGCGGCCCAAGAAAAAAAGAGATCTAAGCTCGGGCTTCATGACAACTTTCTGCAAACAAATATTGAGCTTTGTTGTCAGGGGATTTGAGGAAAATCATAAACAAGAAATGGGGATTCTTGGAAAAATCAAATTCTACTTCAAGTCGGTCGTGTTCGGCTCGTTGATTCTCGTGTGTGCGCTTTATGGAGTGTTCGCCAGCATTATCTTGAGAATTATTGGGAAGGAAGAGTACGCACAATATACTGTTGCCAAAAGCTTCCACTTTCTATTCTCAAAGATCTTAGGCGTCAAAGTGACGATCAAAAATGAGGAACTATTACACAATAAGCCCTCGGTGGTCATATCCAACCACCAGTCGGCGTTGGATATTTTGATCTTGGGCCGGTTGTTTCAGCCGGGTTTCACTGTGACCGCCAAAAAAGCCTTGAAGTACATCCCTTTCTTGGGCTGGTTTATGCTCGCATCCAGTACGTTCTTTTTGGATAGGTCTAAGGGCGAAAAGGCGAGGAAGGTTTTGGAGGATGCTCTCACGGGACTCAAGAACAAAAAGCGTTCAATTTTCATGTTCCCTGAAGGAACTAGATCGGCCACCAAGAAGTTGGAGTTGCTTCCTTTTAAGAAAGGCGCGTTCCACTTGGCTAAACAGGCTCAAATTCCTGTTGTTCCCGTAGCCGTATCTAACTACAGTAATATTTTCCATTCTGGAGATAAAGTCTTCAACCAGGGAGAAATTGTCATTGAGGTGTTGGAGCCCATGTCCACCAAAGACCTCAAAACCAACGACGATGTCACCAAATTGGCCAACGAAGTGAGTGAAAGAATGCTCAAGAAAGTCGAGTCCTTAGGGTACGCGTCCACGAAGGCACAGATGGCACTTCGGACCAAGCCGGAAATTTCTGCAACTCAATCCCAGGAAAGTATCGAAGTTCTTGAGGAGAGAACACCGTTGCTTGCCACTAAATAACTGGAAATTGGTCTTCTGCCTTTGATTTACTCGTTACTTGTTGAAGTCAGCGAAGATTAGAAAAGTAGTGTAGATTATGGATGATCGTGAGTGATCTGGGATGATCTGTATCCGTACAGGAGAACATCAGCATATATACGAGACGAGATTAACCATTTATGTAAAGATATTTGTACCACGTAATATGAATAGGTAAGAGAATACGTGGAGATTATAATTATCGTGGCCCAAAGTTTTGGGGAATATGGTGAGATTTTCAGTAAGAGTTCTTCGATTCCTCGATTCCACTTATGGGATCTTGTGAAGTGGGATCTTGTTTTCTTTACTTTTTACGCTCTGACGTTTTTCTTTTCTCATGTTAAATCGAGATCACTTATTCGTAACTACTTCGAAATAAAAAGTCAAATGTGGGGTTCACTTTTAACTCATTACACAATTATGAAGCATTACGAACATATAAATGTCGTCCCGTACGGCGAGGCCACTGGGCCACTCACGATGCTGAGCGCTCCTCTAATTGATCTTAAATCGTTATGAAACCACGACATTACGATGAACTTTAACGATTTCGAATTACGAGTTTAGTGGCCATAGTGATCGTAAGTCAATATCATAATCGTAATGTGGAAAAATACGAATCAAAAAAGATCGTAAATGAGATTTTATAAAACCGTCTCACAATGGCAGGCTTTCATCCCCCAATAATTTCATGTGACATAGCGAGAGACATTGGGCCTGTGGTTTCCGTGGAATTCTATCGCCTGCAATTCAATGTCTGCTATTCAATGTCTGCAATTCAGTGTCTGCAATTCAATGTGTTCCTTGAAAAACAGGAAGAAGAAAGCTTTCAAGACACACCCCTGCCAAACTTTACTTTCACCAGTTCATTGCTAAGCGCCATAATCAAAATGACAGATGTTGTCAGAGAAGGGCCTGCTTTAGAGAGTCGTTCAAGTTCCGATGAATTAAAAATTGAAATCAGAACCTTTGAGCTTGCTTTCGAAACGCGAAAATGAAGAGACCCTATACCACATCAACCAACGAGAGTGAAAAACACATGAACCGTTTTGGCCTGTTCAATAGTGTACGCACTCTTACTCCGGAAATGCGTCAACACTACAAGTGCTTCACACAAAATATCCAAACACAAGCGTGATTTCTTCTTAATTTTTCATAAGACGAGTCGTGACTCGCAACACTGCTGCTAAAGACCTGATCTACAGGAAAAAAGTCTGTTCTTTTTTACTTTTGTTTTATATTCTTTTCTTTTGTTTTTCTTCCTTTGTTTTCTTTCCATTCAACAATCGCCAAGAAGGCCCAAAAAGTCTATATCTACCAATCGAGGGTTACGTGCTTTTCCCCAAGTGGCACGTTCCGTTGATCCCACTCCGTTCGTCTAAACGCGTCGCGCCTTCACCTGTATCCGTATCCTAGATTTCCTGCCTTTTACCAATTTTTTCTTCGCTTCTCTTCTTGTTTCTTGTGTAGGACTTCGGATCAGTGTTTTTGAGCGTGTCGCACTTTCTGTCTCCCTTTGTGTAAGCGCAGTGCCAGTAATTTCAAAACAAGGAAGAAACCACTCGAGCAAAAGAGAGAAGCGAGAAAGAAACGACAAATCGAAAGTCTTGAAAGTTGACAGAATCTGGCTTTTTTGATTTCCGATATTTTTTTTGACCAGAAAAGTGCCTACTTAATCCGGGATTCCGGGCCTAATTGCCTACTGTCAGTACGACTACTGTTCTTCAACACAATTGGAGGTTCTTGTTTTTAGAGATCACCTTTTCCCAAACACGATCATTTACAAAATAGCTGGAAAAAGACCTGGGAATGTCAGACACAGATTTGCTGCACCACTATAAGGTGCTCAAGCAATTTCTCGACATTTCCGATGACTCGACGTCGAGAGCAAAGCTGAATTCATCGAGGGCGGCGCGTGCAAGAGAGAAGCTTCTCCGGTTATCAGGGGCGCAATTCCGTGAGCTCAGCACGGATGTGTATGATGAGTTGAGGCGTCGGATTGATGAAAGCAGATCCGAGCCGGATTTTTTGCTTCCCAAGCTGACGTTCCACCCGAAAAGAAATCAAGCCAGACAGAAATTGTCATCGTTGCCACAGTCCAGATTCAAGGACCTAGTCTCCGACATTAGCTTTGAGATCGAGCGGAGAAACTTGCACAGTCCCGTGTCCACTTCTGCACCGGCAGAACCGCCTTCTCATTCTCGTCCGGTCCAGGAACTAGCGCCAGGACAATCACAGAGAGGCCATTCCCATTCGAGGTCGCAATCCAATGTGGACCCTCGTATGCTCAAAGAAATGGCTTCTGAATCGCCTCCGCAGAAACAGAACTCGTCGGCACCTCGTGATCGAGGTGTTTCTTCGTCGACTGAAGAGGCGGCATCGATTGGGAATCATCCTGACGCTCAAGCCGTCGCTCATGATGCCAATTCGACATCCACAGTTAACTTGTCGAATATTGCCAATAGAAACTCTTTACGTGAAGAACTCGCTACGCCAGATTTGCGCAACCCTGTATCTGAACAAGTTGTTGGAATCCAACCTACGACTATCATCCCTGCGAAGGCTAATATGACTTGGTCCAGTGATGAAGAGGAAGAGGCGGCTTCTCCGGGGAATCAAAATAACGATACTCAAGGTACTTTTCACGAAGAGCCAAGGCAACTTGCGCTTTCTAATGCTTTTCCAGCGCCTCGCGCGCTGCAGATGGACCAAATGTCAAGGGGGCTTTCACCAAACGAAAAACCATCGGTTTCGAGCAAGGAGCACGGTGAGTTATTATCCGCCTACGAAGACTTGCGGAACGAGCATGATTCATTGAAAAGCCATCATGAAGATGCCAAACGCCAATTGGTAGAATTGACCAGCTCGCACGCAGATGCAAAACGTCAATTAAGTGAAGTATCTAGCTCTCACGCCGATGCTCAGGCCCAGTTGGAAGAACTTGCAAACTCACACCAAACAGCCGAGAGGGACCTTGGCTCTTTGAGTAAGTCCCACTCCGAAGTATTATCGAAGCATGAAGAATTGGAGGCCCTTGTTGAGACTCTCACACGCGAAAAGAATGATTTGATTTCTGAACTAGGTAATTCACCATCTTCAGCAGAGATTTTGTCCCTTAAAGGCGAGTTGGATGAGTTGAGGTCCTCCAATGCTGCGCTACGCTTGGAAAACGCAAACTTGAAGGCTTCCAGCCCAAAAACCCGATCTATTGAATCGACATCCCGCGATTTACAACCACAACTTGTGAAAACCAGCAAAAGTCACCTGGATGTGTCTGGAATTAATTCAGAGTTAAAGCTTTTTAACGAAAAATTGGATCAAATTCCAGAAAGTGCATCTCAAAATCAATATTCTAAGAAGGAAGCTCAACTCCAAAAGGAGATTTCGCAATGGCAAGAGAGATACCAGTCCTTGAAAGCAGGCGAGCTTTATAAGTTGACAAGAAATCATGCCAATTCCATGGACTTGGCTAAATTCCGCTCTGCAAACGGTTTATTGTCCTACAAAACAGCAGTCGAGTTGTTCTCCTCCATCGACTTATTTTATGCCGCTCTTGATATATCTAATCCTGATCCTGATTTGTTTTTCGAGAGAATATCATCAATTGCTCTTACTGCAAATACAGTTGCTAATCAAGGATCAAAAAACGGGTTTAATGATACTGGTCACGCCGATGCAATTCGTGAATCAGCTAATCATGCTTTGACAGCCACGAGATACTTCATAATATACCCGACCCTCATGCCTAAGGTCATCGTGGAAAGAGCTATCAGTGAAATTGCCTTTGCTGTTTGTGACTCTATTGCTGCCTGGAAGTTCAGCTACGCTTCGGATTCTGAGCCACATAGCGCGGATACCGAATTCAGCGACTATTCGCGAGCCAAAAGCGCAACTAACGACGAGGTTAATGTTAAACCTTTGAGAATTCCTCAAAAGAGGCTACCATTGTCTCGCGTAGATCAAGTGGAGCACGCCACTGGATCCGTGAGTCCTCAAGATCAAATTAAAGGTTCAAGTCAATCGCCAGCTGATATTAGTCAATTCTCGCCAATTCAGTCACGCGCAAAAGGTCAGTCGCTGCCAACACCAAACAGAGGTTATGTGCAATATTCGGCCCAAACGCCTCCAGCAGATTCTAAACTGCCCAGTAATGCCAAACTAGCTTTTAAGAATTTTTTTGGATCAAAACCAGAGGATCAATCTGGTGCACCCGAACCTAATGCGGATATTGGATTTGAGACTCCATCGAAGAGAGTCACCGACAATCCAGCTCCAAGTTTGAACGAGGGTAGCTCAGATAGGGCCGTGAGTGAGACTAACATAAAATCACCAGGAAAACCGGCTACACCAAGCATTCTCGATAAGGTCAGAAAATTCGAAAAAGAAAGCACCAAGCAATCAGTCTCTTCTCCAGTCTCAAACGAAATTGCTGGCAAGGGTGGTGAAAGTAACCCCACACAGCTGACGGATGTCGATAGAAGCACCCCAGTGGCTGATGCTGTGAAAGCTTCCCCCGCACTGACAGAAGGCGCTCCAACCAGAAACAAAAGCATATTTCAAAGTTTACGGGAGAGGTTTACCAATGATAGTAGTGCAAAGTCCACGGCGCAATCGGGTGAAAATGCATTGAATGACTCAGAAGCTAAACAAACTAGTTTCACTGAAGCTGACGGTTCATTTGAAGAGATTGTGACCCCCTCAAAATCTAAGTCTAATGCGAATTCGGTTTCTTCAAAAGATTTGAGGACACATTATGGAGAAGCCACCGAGAAGATTTTGGATAATCCCAGAGAGCCGCGGGCAAGAGCTGGCTCTTCAGATGAGACACTGAACTATGGAGAGACAGACACCGGATCTTCGGCTCAGTCGAGCAGACACGCCTCAGGAATCACAGGAAAGGCTGCTAGCTACAAGCCGTCAGCCACTGCTTCGGAAACTGAAGGCGGATCATTGGCAAGAGATAAACAAACCCGTTCACCAAATGAAGGGGATGCTAGTCTGGCTACAGCTCACTCTGAAACCCTCAATCCTTCGAAGAGCAAATCGCCATTCACGTTTGCGAGTGATAAGCATGTCGACATGATCAATGACAAGTCTACGACACGGATTGATGAAGCAGACACCTCAGCTAATACAATGGCCTTCTCTCCCAGAAAGGAAAAGGTTGTTGACACATCAAATGAAAGGCCCTCCGAAACTGCTAATGAAAGGTCCTTGACTTCAACAAACGAAGCGTCAAGCGAGCAAGAGAGTGAAAGGTCTTTTGGCCCAAGGAAGGGACAGACCACGAATGATCGACTTGGCGTTATCCCAAGCGAATCGCCGGCCCAACTATCAACTGGTAGTTCTGACCCATTTACAAGCGGTGGATCAATTGCTGCGCCAGACAATATGTCGACGACCCCAAAAAATGATCTGCGGAGCGTGTCAACAAGCCAAGAGCCTCAAGCCTCGACAAGTGGAAAGGTGTTTCTAGTTCGAAACGATGACACGGTATCGAGAGGTGGTCCCGCTACTCAGCAAGAATCTTCGGCACCCGAGCTGGTACCCGAGGCTAAGGAGAAAGCAATTACAAAAACTGTCTCAACCCCAAGTAAAGAAAAAGTGGAAAGCGACTTTTCTAGATTAACTAACTCAAAGTCCAGCTCCACGCTGAAATCGCCGATTGGGCTCAAAATGAAATCGCCTTCTTTTAAGGTGCGCAAAGTGAATTACCAAGATGCAGTGGAAGAGCAAGATGCCCCCGACGATTTTGAGGATGAAGAAGATTCTTTTGATGAAGAGGAAGATAAAATCAGACAGAGACAGGACTACAGAAAGTCGATGGCAGCAGCGACTTTCAACTTTGATTTGTTCGATATTGACGACCCAGATAATACGGTTACACAAGTCTTGTTGTATTTAGAGCACCAAACAGTGCAAGTGATTTCTACGATTCAAGATTTGTTGTCTGCAATCAAAAAACCAGATGCTACTAGAGGAGAGTTGCGCGAGAACTCCTGTGCCATCTCTGAGGTTATCAGACAAATGACTGAAGCCACCAACACATCTATGAATCAAACTCGTAACTTCCAGTTGAAAGAACATGGAAGTTGGGTTGTGAAAAGCTTGGAAGACTGTAACCACCGCATGAATGCCCTATGCAAACCAAATGCAGAAAAAGAGGATCGGGAATTCGCCGATAGGCATTTCAAACAGAGACTTGCTGGGATCTCGTTTGACATTGCAAAGTGCACCAAAGAATTAGTGAAGACTGTTGAAGAGGCCAGCTTGAAAGAAGACATCGCACATCTTGACGCTCGCCTCAACCATCCTGATGACTTGACATAAGAGAATAGCCATAATCGTAATTAATATTCAACGGAAGTATTTTGACATAAACTGCTTGTGAGTATCTGAGGCCAATGTATTCGTAGTAAATGACTCAGGTTTAGTCAATTTCCCTCTCGAAAAGGCAGATGTTCCTCTCCATGACTTCTTCTTCATGGTGTCGTCTCCGTCTAAACCTATGAGCGGATTGCCTTTAAAGGTGCCATTTCTCTCATTTCGACACTCTTTTTCCCTTCTGACTTTTTCTAGTTCGGCCATCAAAGCTGCAGTATCACCATCTTCTTCATCATCGTCTTCATCTTCTTCGTCATCATCTTCATCATCATCATCATCTTCATCATCGTCTTCATCATCTTCATCATTGTGTTCATCCTCTTCATCCTCCCTGCCATCCAGGCGTGCAGCTACTGATCCATTATCATTTGAGATTTTTCGACTGGATTGTGCATTTGGACCAGATGTTGCGGAAACATGAGCTTCTTGAAGCAGAATCGAATCGCCTGATACAACAGTTGATGCATTTTCTTCTCCTTCAATCGATTTGTCTGAGGAATTTCCCCGATTTTTTGATATTAGAATGCCGCTTGCAGGCTCAGTAATATTCGTTTTGTGCCGTTTGCTTTCGATCTCCAACTCATCCAATGCGGCTCTCCCTTTTGCACGGTCAACTTTAGCACCGGAAATATCCAGCCGGAGCTTTAAGGATGTTTGACCCTTACCAGAACGGGCATGCTGGATAGTATTTTTGATGGCTATATCACGACCACGCTTGCTCTCCAATGTTGGTCTGTGATTGGTGGTCATTTTCGATGCGTGGAATAAAAGAACGTGGGGCCACTAATTGACCTATTTCACAGTCTATTGCAATTATAGACGAGCGATGCGAATGCAAGGCTGGATGCAAGTCGCACAACTCACTTTCAAACGACAAGCCTTGGCTCAAAATGCGGGCTTCAAGTAAGACGATTTCAGGCAAATGGAATGTGATTGAGATTTCCAGTACAGAAATACAGAGGAGGCATGACCCGGGCCTTCCCTTGACATCCTTTTGTTTTGATATTAAGCATCGTGACCTTTACCAAGAGGAGCTGCAAGCTTTGGCCCTGGAGATAGGGGTAGACTAGGGGCAAAGACTTCTCCGCAGCCAATGTATAAGTCCATGATTTCTCGGACGTCATATCTGAAGGCGGTTTTTGGGATGTCCTGTCCGATTCTACAAGTGTAAATAAGCTGTTTTAAAATAGTAAAGGGTTTTATTTTCTGTTTGCAGACCGACGTTTCCAGGGACAATTAAATTCCTACTTCAATGCGATCTTGAATGCAGCAGAACGCTTCTTTTGCACAATGTGGAGGCGGCGGAAAGTCCCAAGTCACACTGAAATTCCCTTTCTGACTAACTCATTCGAATGTTTTTGTTTGAATCGAGGTAAGTGATTTCCAGACACCCATGCGAGTCCCAGCGGGGTATTGTCGATGTGTTATTATGAGAGGTCCAGTGAAGATTCCAAAATGCCTCAGCCACTCCTTCTATGTCTCCAAAATTATGGTTCCAAAATGCGTCGGCCATTCCTCCTTTGTCTCCAAAAATATGGTTCCAAAAGTGACATTCCTCCTTTGTCTCCAAAAATATGGTTCCAAAAGTGACATTCCTCCTTTGTCTCCACTAAATGGTTCCAAAAGTGATATCTCTCCTTTGTCTCCAAAAATATGACTCCGAAAGTGACATTCGTATTGTACAAATTCGGCCCATCGGAGCTCCCCTTGCGGAAAATTTGAGGCGCACAAATCATAATTAGTTCTCGTCACTGACAATCTCATCCTCCCAGCCCTCCTCTTCATCATCGTCGGCGTTTCTACGTGGTGGCATCAAGTCTGCCATCACCGGCCCCCCAAAAGAGCTAAGCATGTCATTGACTTGATCAATCACCTCAGGGTCAGATGACTCCAAATCGGCACTATTGATGACACGGTAACCTTGAGTGAGAGCAGATCTGGCGTCGCCTACGCATGTTTGGATAGCCTCATTATCAGACTTAATGATGAGCGAGTCGTGCAATTCTCTGTAGTCTTCAGTCAAAGAGTGGAGCTGTGCATAGAGTTGTTTGGCCTTCAAAGTATGAGCCAAAGCCTCATAGTAAAAACAGTCCAAGGCGTTGTCGTTGACTTCCGCTACGGCAGATGAGATTTGCGGTACCACATCATACATACCCAATTCTATGGCAAAACGCGCAAGTCCAAGCAATGGCTGGACCAACTCGATGTACTCGAACGAAGACTCCTCGCCCTCTTGGTTTTGCTGGGTCTCCAACTCCAGTTTCTTCTGCGAGAAAAGTTCCCATGCCTTGGTCAACGCTTGCTCTGCATCCGTTTGCCTCTGTTGAGAAATGCGGATCAGCGCCAATAAGGAGTACGCCTCGGGGTTTGTGTCGTCTAAAGCCAAAGAATGAGAGATCAACTTATCGCACTCGGATTCGGCCTCGGGCTCCATGCACAAGTCTGTCATCCAGATTTCGATCTCGGCAAAGATCGCCTGGTTCAACTTTTTTATTAGATAGAACGCCAACACTTCGGATGTAGGGTATAGTTTCGCCAACTCCTGCAAGATTGGATCATTGGCCCCGGTATTCTCATGCACGCTCTGCAACTGGTCCTGCAACTTCTGAATAGCAATATTTAATAACGAGCACCCGTCCGAACCGCCAATGATCTGGCCCAAATATAAAAATTTCTCCACACCGGCCTGTGCTTCGGGGTCCAAATGCGTGGCTTTGCTCAACACCGTATAAGCCGTCTCAACGTCATTGGCTTCAAGCAACGCTTCTCCGAAGACCTGTAAGAGCAGGACATTCTCAGGATGGAGTGGGATTTGTGGGGTGAGCAATTCGAGTGCTTTATCCTCCTGAGAGCTTTGAAGAAACGCACGCGCTTTACGAATAATTGTGTCCATGCTGATGTGTGATGAGAAACTAGGTAATTTGGTGACACAGTTATATGAAGAAGAGGTCCGGCCGGAGAAATACCCAGTGGCTTTTTCGCGATGAGCGCATTTTGGCGTCTTTCATAGGAGAACATGATTTTAGTCCCATGAATTGTCAAGAAAAAGTCACAATTAAACAAAAGAATTTGAAGGAAACAAAAATACATGAAACACGTTACAGAGCTAAATTCTATTTGCACATTGGTTTAACCGAATTCATTGTTGTCTTACCCAAAATACGAGGCCAATTTTTCCGCAGGCCATGCCCGATTCGCACAGTCCATGCATAAGAGGTGGACTCGTATATTGGTGCAAATGGACATCAGCTTGGGAGATACCAAGACTCAGTTTGACCATTTTAACGAAATCAATGAATTCTTAGAATGCCACTGAATACTCCGCTACCGATATTTACGCTGGAAGATGCACAGAAACTCGAGAATGAGTACGGAATTCTTCATCTTATCTATCATCGAAACCGCAACCAGCATCACGTAGCTGGATGGTGGAAAGACCTCAATATACTACACAGATATGTCCGAAAAATCCTACGAAAAAACCAGGACTTTGAAGAGGCCAAGAAGCATCTAGTGAAACAGAAGTTGCACGAGGAAGTACTAGCGCTTGTTCGTTCGATCAACAAGAAGCGGATTTTCAGGAGCTGTTACTATTCGTTTAATGGGATAGTGGCACTTGGCCAATTTGTTGGGTTGGGCTTGGCGTTATTGGCCAGTCTCAGTGCTCTACATTCAGTGATCCAGAAAATTCAGGGGCTTGAAGAAACAACCCCACCAAGGAGCAAACAACCGAAAATGGAAAGCAGTCATAATCCCCATAATTTTTGCGGAGATATCGACGGTGACGATTTGGGCGAAGAAGTGAAACTTATCAAAAAGCCTATATCCTTAGCGGAGGACAAAGAAGAATTGGTGTCAGCTGGTTCATATACACCGGGTCCGACATCGATTACGACACCAAAGCGAAAATTGGAGTTAGATGATATCGAAAGCATATTTGGGGAAAATCCTAAAAGGAAAAAGAAAGAAAAGAAGGAGAAAAAACCTAAAGAGAAGAAGAAGAAAAGTGCTATAGATGAAATATTTGGATGATACATTCCATAATCCGCTTGAAAGCAGTTACAAGTAAAGCGTTGTGAGAGGTCCAAATATACCCAAATATGCCCCGGTGCCAAATCGAACCCAACCATGTCGATTTCCCTATAGTTCGTTAATCATTTCATTCCTTGCCCATAAATAAATCCATAATCTGCCCATTCTCATATCATCGTCATAAAATTTTCGTACTGCAATATTAGTGAGTGAAACCGGTGTAGGCCCTTGGATTATGTGCTTGATAGTGAGGACTGGAAAATTCTGGCATCAGTCTATTACCAAAGCTTGGATATTGATGTGGACTGCCAAAAGGATGCGTGACGGGCATGCTCATTTGCTCAGTATCTAGACAAAACTCGTCGTCATAGTCTACGGCCTGGGCATTGGGTGTCATTATTAAGTTCAGCTCCGACATTGGGGAGTTTGCAAAAATGGAGTGCTGGTGCAAGTCACGACTAAATTGGTCGTGTAAAGGTAGCAACATGCCTCTCTGTTGTCCAACTGAAGAACAGCTTGATTGTGTTGGGGAATTCTCATAGTCGTATTGAGACGGGTTGCTTGTTAGAGGTGTATTAGCCACAGCGGGGGTGCCTAATCCTGGAGAAAGATATTCAATGGCGGCGGCCTTTTTCGCTCTTGAATTGACCTTCTTTTCATCCTTCATAAGACGAGCCATTTGCTTCTTCAATTTATTTTTGATCCGGGACTTCCCTTGGAACCCGGGCGGCAAATACTTACACTCGGCGCCTTCAACGTGGATCTCGCTCCATATTTCAGCGTTCTCAAACCATTCTCCACACATAGCGCAATTTCCAGGAGACTGACTGCGTCCTTTAATCGGCGTGCCCGCGGGAAATTTGAAATGCCGCGTCTTAAGATGCGTCTTATAGGTATCCCTTCTGGAAAACCCGCCGCTAGGATGACACTTGTGAGTATTATTGTGATCATCTTTGAACGTAGAAGATTCACGAAAGGGGCACTGGTACGCTTTCTGAGACATGTGTTTCTTAAGGTGGCGCGTCAAGTACCCACGCATTCTGAATTTGGCCTCACAATGTGGACATTGATGTTCATGTGGGCCTGTTTCGCCATCTTCTGTCGCATCGTCATCTTCTTGAAAATGTTCTTTATGGTCCTCACTGGATGTCGATGAAGGCGTGTTGATTTGCGGCGACGTGGAAAACTCGGTCTTTATTCCGGTTATAGATTCATTATTGGATGAGTTGGATGTCACAGGAGACAAGATCTCTGACGGTTTATCAATCTTTGCCTTTGCCTTTGCCTTTGGGACCACACTGCCCTCTTTAAATGTTTTTGGGTTGGCCTTGAATACATCGAGTTCTTGTCCAGGCTGAGCATCATCTGTGAAGACCCATTCAAACTCACCCTTGGCGTTTTTATATGGAATCAACTTTGTAGTCAACCCTGTGGAACAAGGTTGAGGAAATATCTTTGCAACAGGACGTTCCCCATGCTTTTTGCTTCCAGAAGGCCGCTGGATCGACGGAAATAAATCCTGCTGTTCACACAAAAGGTGTCTATCTCCGCTGGAGTATGTTTTTTTCGACTTCTTCGTAGCGAGCGGAAAAAGAAGCGCCAAGAGGATCGCCACCCATATAAGCGAGCCGACTTGAGGTAGAAACAAGAAACCCTCAGGGATTTGCAAACGGCTTATTTCGCTTTTCACCATTATAAACCAACCCAGCATGGCCTTGGCGGTATGTTTTTTTTCGTCTAATAGCGAATTTGAAAGGAACTGCCGCTCAAACTATAGGAGCACCAATAATCTAATTCGGGTGCGGGGCGAATATTGAGATTCTATGAAAGTCAAAACCAAAAATACAAAGAAATATGACCTTCTTCCTGATATTTCAAATTGTTACGGTATGGCCCGCAAAAAATAAAACCCACGAAGCCGCAATCAATTAATTATTTCAAATGAATTTCAAATGGGTCTCAGTCTCAATGGCCACACGTGAAACGGGTGACCTATGCCTTGACAATAGAGCGACCTTTGCGTGTGTTTCTTAACTGAATGATCCCGGGAAAATAATGAAGTCCGGCTCGTATTGAGATTCTTTTCGTATCTTGCACCGGATTTGCCAGGATTTGCGAGGAGTTGTAATTGTCTCCTTGCGTACACTATCTAAAGGGATCTGAACTGTGGATTTTTCTTTCCTTTTTTTCGTGCTTGACGTGCCCTCGCTCCCAAACAAAATCTCCAAAGATAGCCACTGTCCCAGAATTCCGGTTCGCGCACGTCCTCATGGGGCGCGCATCTTCAGTTGAAGATGACCTTATTTTCCGATTTGAGCCTTTGTCTCGCCAAGAATCTACGTGGTGCAGGTCGTCATCGATTCGAGGTGGACTGGAGCACTGGGCAGGAACAAGTGTCTCGGATGGCTCGGACCGCAAGTGGAAATCGTTCGACATTCATTGTGTAGCGCTTGGCTCATGACCCTTAGGAAAAATGTTGCTTTTCCAAGAGGGCAACCACAATTGTACTTGTAAGGTTTTTTTAGGAAAAGTTGCGGCTGAAAGCCTTTACCTAGGAGAGCATGCTACAGCTTTTGCAGGAGGTTCAATTAGAGGTTTGCGTTTTTGGGGATTCTGATATTTGCGTCGTTTTCTTGAGCATGTTTGCATGAACGGATCGTCTGCTCTCGCTTGTAATATATTTAACTCACACCGCGGCGTAATCCAGGTGAATGCCCACCGCAATGTAATGATGAAGGAGAAAGGGACGAGGCAGGATAACTTATTATGAAAGTGTACACAATGCGTCTTGAAATTGGATTTGGGCCTGAATTGGGCCTGAATTGGGCCTGAATTGGGCCTCAATTGGGCCTGAATTGGGCCTCAATTGGGTTGGCCTCGGAGTAAGTAATCAGCATGCCGAAGCAGAATAAGGGCCATGTGAATTATTCAGTGTCTGCAGTATTCAGAATCAGCTAGCTCTTTCTAATTCGGCAAAAACGAAAAAGGAAACGAATCCAGATTTTGAAATGGAAATTATTCGTGGGATGAAGTTTTTATGTTTTGTGCAGATATCTATGCTGCTGCATCTATAGTGCTGAAAGCTTTAGTCGACGCTCTCAACCGGTCTGAATCAGAAGAAAGAAATCTACAGCCAAGAAGGATTTGTGCCGCAGGAAAATCGTGATAACTGCCAAAGCGTGGAACATGCGTTCACCAACGAGAATTCGTGAATGGTGTGAGGGGCCATTTTTTTGTGCTGATTAGTTTCAAGTCGAAAATACTAACAATTAAGTCTAATGCCTGGTGTTTCAAGTGGGACTGATTTCTCTTACTCTTTGGTGTATGTATTCCCAGGGAAGACAGACATGGGACCAGAGCCACAATTTGTGGTGGTGAATGATTGTGTCACTTAGTGAAGAAAAAAGATTGTTCGCCTTTCACCAATGTAGAAATATATTGAATTATCCATATGTTCTCCAATCTCTACTAAGGCAGAAATTTATTGATAGATTTCTTGAACTATGGCAGAAATTAAATGATGGATTCCTGCGTTCTTCACTTCTCACTAAGGCAAAATATAATAGAAGATTCCTGTGTTATTTACTATGTACTAAGGCAAATTTAATGATAAATGTTTGTGTTATTTACTATGAACTAAGGCAAATTTAATGATAAATGTTTGTGGTATTCACTTTTGACAAGCGCAAAAATATAATAGAAGATTCTTGTGTTATTTACTATGGATTTTGGCATATTTACTGATAGATCCATGTGTTCTCTATTATTCAGAAGCGCAAAAATATATTGACAGATTCCTGTGTTCTTCACTATCGAAGCTGTAATGAAAATTGGTCTAAACAAATTGCAGTATCTCAAAGAAGCTATTGGCGTTATATTTGATGGAATCACGATGCTGATACACCCAAATATCAGGTTCTGCTTACGTATCTGACTAATACGCATTGATCACAGATCTTCGAATGAACCTATCTGGTGGTATGTAGCGAAATCAATGAGAACCTTGGAGACTGAAATGGAAAAAGCTCCACGTCAATAGCGGATGAATATGGGTTACTCGATCCCAACCTCGAAGTTAAACTTGATTGAACTCTACAAATTCCTGG
The DNA here is from genome assembly GCA_030561745.1 of Metschnikowia gelsemii. Lineage (NCBI taxonomy): Eukaryota > Fungi > Ascomycota > Pichiomycetes > Serinales > Metschnikowiaceae > Metschnikowia > Metschnikowia gelsemii. The sequence continues at coordinate 56,342 of JAKTYA010000166.1, forward strand.
GGTGCAAGGGAAGGGGGATGTGGTCAATATTTCAAAACTTGAATACGGAGCTTCACGATTACGTGGCTGAATTTGAAGAAGTCGGCATAGACCCTGTAGGAATTTTGCCTTTTCTTTTAACATCTTATATCCCCCTTTGCTTGCGGTCGCCAAGTCTGCTGTCTTTGCCACTTCTACTTCATTAACAATGTGCAACTATCTTAAATGGCAACATCCATGCTTCAGGGTAACATCTTGTACTAAACGGTTTGTCTTCGCGTATTCAATCTACTATCTTGCTTGCAATCTGCGGATTAGTGACCATGTCAGTATTAACCTACACTTTAATTCTGTCCTACTTGTCTCTGCCGTTGTTGGATTCAGTTGTGGGACAGATGGAGTGATCACAATGGTTATCATCGTCGGGAAGAAATATAGTGCAGCAGAGGGAGACTAAGACAGAGTCAAATTATTACACTAAATATAAAAAAGATTACTTTGAGGACGTCCATAGGTTATTTTGATAGAGGTAAGGGTTATTTAGAAGTTAGCTTATTCCATTAATCTTAATGATATTAAGAGTAACCTTATGCGGCTTCCCCTAAACAGTCTATGTACTTTGCACTTGACCATTTCTGATACTTTCTAACTTCCGCAGCGAAATCAGTCCCAGGCTTCTGCATTTTTTGATCGTAAGCCTTCTTACCGCTCTTGGCGCAGCTCTTGGCAAACGAGTCAACAGCCAAAGTCATGGTATGCAAACCGGCCAGAGTAATGATTTACCAAACGTAGCCGTGTTTCGTGAGTCTGGAAATGTAGGTCTCCTAGTTCGAGAGGCTCATTGCTTTGCTTTAGTTGAGAAATGGTGACAAAATGTAAGCCAACCTTTGCTCGGGCTTCTTGCCCTTGTCACCACAAGCAAACTCCTTTGCTTGCACGTATTCAGGCAAAGCGAATTCCATCCGAATCAAGTCCGCATATCGAGCGTGGGCTAGACCTCTCATGACCCCACAACGTAGTTCCACCAATGTTCCTGTACTAATCCCCTGTAGTTCTTGAATCACCCCAGTACAAGTACAGACCCCCAAGATCTTCTTGGCTAGTTCTATGACCTCCGTGCCAGAAGTTGCACACAAAGAATTGACCTGGCTCAACTTTATTGCTTAACTTGCGGACCTTGTAAAGAAAGGCAACTTAAATAACGTGGTCCTGACTGTTGCCAAAAACGATGAAATTTTCTTTCAGGTGAGTTTATCTTGAACTGAAAGGTATATTTGATGGACTTCAAAAATACATAACTTTGTTTATGACAGATTGCACAGTTTTCAGCCAAGCTCTCTTGAAATTACATGTTGAGGAAAATTGTGTAACAAAAATATAATTTTGATATTTTTGGGAATTCTATTCTGGGATTGTATTGATACCCATTGAAGAAAAAATCAACAGTTCAAATTACCAATGAATGGAGATTACCCTTCATTGTTTCTACGTTCTTTTAGTTGTACATGTGTTCCTATTGACATTATTTTCAAATATATAAAGTAGCATACATCTGTCAGTGTTGAATCCAGCGATTCTACCTATTTATGGCCACAGATATTTCTTCAGTCTTATAAATAAGAAATATCCCCTCCAACCATATCAGATATATTTAGGCCGGATTAGAAAAATGCACTGGCAATTGACGTCGAGATTAGAAGAATTGAACGTAGATCTCTCCGGCGTAAGCTGTGACAGGTTTGAGTTGATGAGTATTTGCAGCCATTGGCTCTTTTGCACACCATACTTTGAATTCTGTACCTCCTTCTTAAAGTTTTGCCTTGCGTGATTATCCTCGTAGATACCACTTCGTCAAAATAGCCAGCAGAGGTGGGTGGCACCCGATATGAATGTGAGCATGAGACGTGAGCAATCAATCACGGGTCATGCTTAATTATCGTATTCTTGTTTCTTCATAAAACCTTGCTCATTGACTGGGGTCTCTCAGAGACGCAAGATGATACCGTCAAGCTCAAGCAGATATATCTCGTACGTAGCTTTCGGGCATGGCTTCGACAAATTCACGGATGACGAAACCGTGAAGTTTATTTCTGTATCTTTAAGCACCCGATTGATTTCTGGAAAATTCATGCCGGTGATTGAAGAAATCATTTGCACAGACTCATCCAGCTATAGCTTCAAACTATCATTTGCTCCATAATATGCGGTCAAAGCAGGAAATGAAGGTTTGCAGAAATAAGCGGACAAATAAGATATTTCAAATACTGGCTGCAAGCTGTACCATTAAAAACAAGTTCAAGACCTTTGATCACAACAAAGATCTGGTTCACGTTATCTACATGATCTATAGGTGAAAGGAGAGTATTTACCAGATATATAGACCCTGAAACATGGTGAACGTCTAGTAGTCAATGTAGCACAAATTACCCTGTCAAATGCGACACAATCAATTATGTTTTGGCACAGCCAATTATGTTTTAACACAGCCAATTTTGCTTTGAACAATTTTGCCTTGACACAACCAGTTTTGCTTTGACACAGCCACTTTTGCTTTGAACAATTTTGCCTTGACACAACCAGTTTTGCTTTGACACAGCCAATTATGTTTTGACACAGCCAAATTTACTCTACTGAATAACGAAAAAGACATTGTTATTTCACTGTGGCTTACCGAGATGTACGATCTAATTCTGCTGAAGCCTCGCTGTGCACTCCACCGGGGTTTGGCTTGATCTCATCCATCGGAGAGCACCGTTGTATGCACCGCACATTCACTACACATGCTTAGCCCTCCTCTTGGCCAAAAATAAGTTTTCTTGCGGTACCGAAATAGACTTGTAGCTTTCGAAGTTTTGTTGCAATCAAGGGTGTGCTTTCGAAAACCTTAGAATTAGGAATTTTGCGGTGATATTCGGTACTTTTGCTGTACCTTTTTCAACCTCTTCATCATAGCCCATCTGGAAAAAACGCATCGCGGAAGGTCACACGAGATCACTGAAAAATGATTGATGTTGGCGAGTTTTCGCATCCAACCATAACAAAAATTAATGGAAAATACTGGTTCCATGAAATCAGCGAAGACGCGTTTCCTGGCCAGTCTTTTGGGTTGGAAGTGGTTCGGATTCTCAACCACCTGACTTCTCCATACCAGGAGATTCTCATATTTGAGTCGGCCACTTTTGGGAACGTGTTGGTGTTAAATGGAATTATCCAGTGCACGGAAAAGGACGAGTTCGCTTATCAGGAACTCATCACACATGTGCCGATTATGAGCCACCCCAAGCCGTCTCGGGTTTTGGTCATTGGAGGAGGCGATTGTGGAGTAGTGAGAGAACTAGTTAAACATATTGGCCGAGGAGTGGATTCAGTGACAATGGTGGAGATTGACCAACAAGTGATTGATTTGAGCATTCAATATTTGCCCGAAATGGCGAAATTTCACAACCACCCGGATGTCAAAATCTTGCTTCAGGATGGATTCAAATATTTATCTGAATTGAAGGGCGTGGATGAGGCCAAAAAATTTGACGTGATCATCACGGACTCTTCTGACCCCGAAGGACCTGCGGAAGACTTCTTCCAGGTCAACTACTACAGTTTGCTCAACAATGCTCTTAGGAAAGACGGAATCATTGTCATGCAGAGCAGCGAGAATATCTGGCTTAACATGCCTTATTTATCCGAGCTTCTTGAAAAGGCTTCCAAGGTTTTCTCAAATATAGCGTACTGTCAGTGTTACATGCCTTCATATACAAGCGGTCAATTGGGCCTTATAGTGGCTACACAGGACAAGTCAAAGAACTTGCAGACTCCGTTAAGAAAATTAGATAATGAGATCGAGGTGTTCAAATACTACAACGCACGAGTGCACGCCGCGTCATTTGTGCTTCCCACCTGGGCCGACAAGCTTCTCAATGGGAAGCATGAGAACTAATCATACTTTCTCCGAATTTGTTTCAATCTGCATAGTTTGAATCGGGGCTCTCTTGGCTCTACTCTTTGACAACAGATACATACTGATTGTCTTCGACAGGCTACACAATGATGTCACGAAAAGAAACAGAGAGCATCACTTAACTTATTTAGCATGACGCTGGTGAATTCATAATAATGAATAGACAAGGCCTGTAATTGATCACATCACATGACCACAAAATGCGTAGCCAACACCCAATAGTGAAGGATAAACCAGGTCATTGTTACAAATTTATCGTTTCGCAAGCCCGAATACAAAGGTACTTTTGCCATAAAAAGACGCTTATGAGAAAACATCAAAGGCAACATTGAGTTATGAATCTTTGAAGGGATCTCGTTTGGTTCCATGCCGCTCATGTAGTGAGTAATAGCCCAGCGATCTGGACATTCACGACCACGATGCCATTTGAGAATAACGAGCCTGAGCTTGGAGTTATCAAGCAAGTTCGTAATGAAGTCATGCTTCAAAGCATTCCTATCGATTTTTAGGTCATGAAATTGAAAGTAAAGTATTCGTTAGCTTACTTTATCAGGGCTGAACTCTCACAAACAACCCAAAGCAAGAAACATATCGAGGCGTCATCGAATCTTGGTGATCTTAGACATTCGAACACATGCCCGGTTGACAGGTAGTTTCGTGTGATTCAAAACCTTTGCTAGTTTTCCGAGAAAGAAAGAGACATCGTCTTCAATGCAATTACCGACAAAGATGCTTTTTACAGCATACACCTCCCATTACTGTGCAAGATAATTGGATTTATTTTTTTGGTTTTTTGATAAGAAATTGATTATCAAGATGAGGACATGATTGCAGGAGATTCGAACATGAGCCGAGAAAAGGTTAAATGGCCAAAACTAATTCTGAACATCGAGAGTTTATCCTTACCGAGCAAGCTGCATCTTGACTCAATCAAATATCTCTGAGAATTCTTCAGACCTTAGAGAACATAGAGCTCGAACCTCTCAACTGGGTAAGGATTTACGTCATTAAATATTAAGTCGCCAAACTACTCTGGCAATAAAGATTTTCGACAATAATATAAATGTGAGGATCATCGACTCCTCCAGGAATTGACGATAAAACTCAATAAACTTTCCACGGATGTGGGCTACATCTAGAGGACGCTGCGCTCGTTTATACCAGTAATATTTTCAATCGATACACTCTTGAAGTCGCTTCCGTTACGTGATACCAAATTTGAAGATGAACTTCGTGAGAAAGTTTCCATTGCATATCTGAACTCAGTGCCACCGGAACAAATTTGAAGAAAATGTTAACCGGCGGGGCCTCTGACCAGAGAAGTATGGTTCAACCGTATAAGCAGTTGATGGTGAGCTTTTAAGGACAGAGGAATACTGCCGTAGAAGCTCAGGATGACGAGGAGAAAAACACGTGCTCAGCGTCCACCAGCGACATGAAGCATATATTTAAGAAAGTCAAGTAACTATTGACTCGGGGCTCAAACAAAATATCTAATTCGAAACTCTCCGATCGAGTAGGAATTCTGCAACCAAATTTCCAAAAAAATAATAAAAAAAACCCCCACAGATGTCGTGGTTTTCAATGATCCGTTGGAGACTGAAGCTCTGAAGCTAAATACCCTGCTGCCAGATCTTCAGGTACTTCCACGAAATCCAAGAGCCATTGCAGTTGAGACGTGAAAAATTCTCAGCGCGTTTAGAATGTCAAATCAATAAGAGGCAACTTACTTGACAAAACTGTTTTGTGTTTGGAAACGGTGATCTTTCGCTATAACCCACCTCAAAAGCCACGAAATCCTCGACCCTCATCTACCCTTAAGATTCTTGTTACTAAAAGCGTGACCAACTCGAAAGATACACCAGATAAGCCTTGGGAAAATCAAGAGACCCCCAAATCCCGATTACTTTTGATTTTAGCCTCTTAAGCGAGGGAGGATAAAATTCACCTCTAGAGATACGGCTTTTGTCTGAACCGAGTGATCGTAAAGTGGAATCGGATTGGAACGATTGGGGTCTTAATCACATTTCACTGTGTCTCAGGTATCGATGAAAACTTTCACACAAATATCTGCAAAGCATGAATGTTCTCCGAAAAGAGTAAAGCAAAACATTGGAAATCATTCAATTGAGAGAAATTCAGAAACCATGATGGGGCAATCACCTCAAAAAGCTCGAATCTTAATCACAAAAGAAAAATTTCAGATTAACTGACATTTACTTCCGGCCACAGCGTAATGCCTTATTACTGTGGTTGTCTGCGTTCGCTTAGTGCCTGCGAGAGAAGGTTATTACTTCTTGAAAATAGCTATTGGTGCTCATTAGTACAGTATGCCAACGCGATGAATCTTGTTACAATGACTCCAGAATTGCATCTTCGGGACCCTAAGAAGCTTTCTCGCATATCTGTATGAATCTTTGAGTGCATCTTGGCTCAAAGGTATTCATCATATATGTATACTTTGAATGCGTTGGAAGCACAGCCCTAGCAACATGCACCAAAGAGCGTGGAAAAACTTGGTGGTCTTTATGGGGGTTGACTCTAACAGCCTTACCAAAATTCCTGATTCATCCGGCGAAATGTTTCCATAATCTTCAATTAAACTACCAAAACTTCACTAAATTACCGAGTAAGCCTAAGCTTTTGGCTACTTTGGACCCACGGATATCCTCTTTCGCAGCACTGTAGCTAAAACCGAGTCGATCAAGACAACCAAGACGACCAAGCAGTGTTATGCAAAATCTTAAGAGGCGAACATGAAACACAAAAATGTATTCAGAAAATCTCCCGTATCACCACGGACGAGATTTAGCTACAGATGTGCATTAGTCACAATATATCATAAGGTATATCACCAAGACTGATTTCAATACTTCGCTACAGATGTGCATTGATATCTACTCATTGACCCCAAAACGCCGGCTGAATGGAGAAAACATTCTTAAGACGTGAGACTTATTAGCTGACGAAGCACTTTCAGCTTTGCAAATTAGCATCAGTACGTGGAACCCGCAATTCTCGAAACGTCTTCAAACGAGCTTCACATCCATAAAGAACAAGCATCAGTGTTGCGCGCTGTCGTAATTTTGCGTAAATCGTAATGAAAATTACGCGTTTACGCTAAGGATTTACGATTCCGATTTACGATTATGACGACTCCCATTTTCGTAAATCGTAATTTATCAATAGGTTTTTTCTAAGTTTTTTACGTTTATTTTTGCGCTTTTTTACGATTTTTTTTACGTTTTTCACGGTTCTTCTGAGGTCTTCCTTCAGTAAGGTGCTCATTAACCAGTGCTGCACATCTTGTTCAGATATTCGGTTAAAGCCCAAGCAGAAGCACCTGACATGCACGTATTCACGGCTGTAAATCTTGTGATACTCGGATGCTCCTCGCTCGTTCACACCGCCTTCTCCAAAGCCCATTTTCACCATTGTGCGTGCCCAATTACGATGACAGATATCTCTTCGGAAGAGTCTAGTTCACTGGCTGATTTTGATTCCATTGGATTAAAACAGCCGATTTCGCCTGCTTTCAAATTAGGTCTTCTCAAACGATAAGTTTCGGAGACTAAACCTGACCAAGGTATGCTTGTCTCGCTTACGTGTGAGGCTCCTTATTGCTCTTGAAGGTGAATCCATAAATAGCCGTGGAATATGACAGCTATTATCAAGCATTACAAATCTAAACACCGACATATGTTGTCCCGCTTCGCTAAGATCTGCACTAAAGCTTAGTGGAAAACAGTTTTGAAGTATGTAAATACATAAATCTATATTATTGTCAGCAACACATTTTCAAAGTGTTAAGTGGAGAGATTGCTCGCAAATAAGATTAAAAAAGGACAAATGAACAGATTACGAACACATTACGAAGAACTACGAAAATCATCACGATTTAGGACTACGATGGTGATTAAGATGGCTCCCAAAAACGTAATTTGAATTATGGTGGTGATTACGGTGGCCCCAAATTTCGTTAATCGTAATTTTGGCGTAAAATGCGCGTAACGCGCAACACTGACAAGCATTTGACAAACACCCGTACACCTGCTTGGGCCAGGGAATTAAGGCCCCGGGCGAAAACGGCATAAATGGGATTAATTGCCAGTGTTATGCCTATCGATATATTCCAAAAACTTCAAAGAATCGATTAAAGCATTCAATTTATTTGCCCCCGTAATTTTATGTGTGAAGGTTTGCGGTCTATTTCGATCAGCCCGACGCTGCGTTTTGCCTGCGGGGCTGCGAACCACCAACGCATCAATTCTCTGTTTTTAGACTCTAATTCGTGGGCCCAAGCGATTCCAATAGGTGTTCGATAATAAATCGGTTCACTAATACAATCTTGTTTTGGTATGGGAATGATTGCATTCATTGAATGAAAGCTATTTGATCAGTCATGGGCATGAATCTCAAGATCCGATGAAGAAACCACGTGGTAGGCATTCCGAGGCATGGTCCTTGACCCCATGTACGACGACTGATGGTACATAGTAGTGCCATTCTATTATGAAAGTATTTAACAGTCCGGGTACTTTTGGTATGAGCTATGTGCAAGGTTCAGAACGGGTGAGCGCTAGCGAGAATTAAGAGGCGTGAGCAGTACGTAAGAAACATGTGGGATAAATGATTTTGGCGACATCACTGCTGAGTTTACAATGAAGAGGGGAAGGAAAAAAACTGCAACTTTTTCGAAAGAAGGTTTAACATCTATTTTCATCAATCGAGCTGCCTGCTTGTGAGTAAGACAAATGGGAGACCATGAGAGACCTCATTATTCGCCAGAATGTGAGTTTTCAGGAGAAGGCCTAGGAAGTTAATTGAAATCTGAACAGCTTTTATTGAAGGCTTATAGAGAATAAAACATTGTCGTCTCTTAAGAAATAAGAAAAAACGTGGACCTTGGCGAAATATATGTCGTGCGTACATTGCAACCGAGACAATCGAGCAAGATTCAAACCAGCATGCGAACAACAGGCCGGAGCCGGTCACGTGCGTGGGTGCGCTCGCCGTCATCCCCCAAAACAAACAAATTTTTTACACATTCACACTACTACCACAACACGACCTTTCAAAAGTAGTGTGGTGATAATTTTTGGCGCCCACGACCCCTTCCGCACATGAGCCACGAAGAAGACTACGCAACAAACATCGATGAGCAGTTGCTCACAGCGGTAAAAAATGAGGTCACTGAGCACGGACTTGACCATAATGGGAAACCCAAATTAGACCGAAATGATCATGAGCTTGACGAGCACAGTCAAGATGAGGAACACCAGCAAAATCACGCCCTGGACCACGGCCTGGACCACACTCTGGACCACACCAATAATCACAGACATGGACATAGACACGACCATGACCATGACCATGACCATGACCATGACCATGACCATGACCATGACCACGACGCTCAAACGCGGCAGGAACAACGTGTCGCCGAGGCTGCTGAGGCCGCGCAAGCCGCGCAAGCCGCTCAGGCTCAGGCGTTATATCACCACCAGCAACATTTGCATGATGTTGGCGAGTCGGAATATAATATTCAGATCCCGGAGCCGATCATCGATTCTCGACTGAAAATATACCCTGTGAACGAAAACACTATCACAAACGAAGGCAATTTAATCACGCGCCCGTTCCCAGAGCAGTTGTTCCACGCCAGGGATGAGCTTAATGAGTTCATAGCGGAATTTGCGAGAGATAACGGCTTTGGCATTGTGATTGCCCATTCTAATAGGAAAGCCATCTACTACACCTGTGAGCTTGGTGGGCGGTACCGCCACAAAAAAGGCAAGAGCGCCGAGCAGCAGCAGCAGGAAGAAGAAGAAGAAGCTGCGCAAAGCCAGCTCAATGAAGATAGTGCCGGGTTTGACTTGGACCAGCATGCGCGCACCAAGAAATTGCGGTGCCCATTTTCTATGACGGCCCTGTACCGAAAGTCGACGCTGATATGGTCTTTACGCACAACGTGCAACGAGCACAACCACCCCCAATTAGACCCCCTATCGAACCATCCTATGTTGCGCAAGAGATCTGATGAGTTGAACTTGTTGATCTTGGACTTGTACAAGGTTGGCACCAAGCCATCGCATATCGAGGCAAAAATCAAACATCAGTTTCCGGACGTGCTTATCAAACGAGAAGATATCTACAACGAAATCAGAGGCTATAAGCGCAAAATGAAGAAACTGGACAAATTTTACTCCTCGGGAGTCTCTGCCAACGGCGTCAAGAGGCGCCGAAATGCCGCGTCATACCAGGAGGTGATGGAGGGCGATGATGATGATGCGCATGATGAAGTGTTGACGTACGAGTTGGAACGGCATAGACAGGAGGCCGATTTGCAAAGAGAGCTACAAGCGGCTGAGGCTCATCACTCCCATCATCATGGAATTGCTCACCCTCATTCCCTCTCGCACCATTCACATCTAGATGAGCAGCAACTACAACATTATCAGCATCAGTTACAGGCACATGGGCTCCATGACTCTGAACACACTGATAACACCGCTGCGGCGGCCATTGCGGCCGTTGCCAATGCAGCACACGAGAACGATGGCGCCGACCTATCCATTGATAACATCGACAGTAGATTGGTCGGCGAATAATTATGTACATTACTGTATACTACCAGTTTCCGGCCAATGGTTACACCGGGGAACTCTGATTGATGAATGATAATGCTATTCCTGAACACGGCCAACAAATATATATGGTTTCTTGGCTTACATAGTATCCAAGATTTTCATTGCCTGCGATCTTTCCTCGAAAATCCTTGTAAGTTCACCAACCTTCCTGCCACGAATTACGGGCTTCTTGGCCACTATCGGGCGATTGTGGCGAGTGTCCCTTTGTTGAATGGAAGCCGATTTGTCGTCTGTATCCAGCCTTTCAAATCTGTATTTCTGAGGCGGAAACTGAATCTGCACTGATTCGTTCTCCTTGGTTGTCGTCATTCCCGCAGGACTCTCGAGGGCAGCCTTATTTGATTTGGGTATAGTAGGTATCTGATGCTTTTTATTTGCTCGATCAATTCTTCCGTTATAGGATACATTTTGAAGGGGATACTCCTTGTAATTCTCTTTGTTGGTGTCTCTCTCAACGCGTTCAACTGCGGTATTTTCTGAAGATTCCCTAGAAGCGCTGGAGCAAGGGTGAGATCTGACGGGCTTTTCTATTGCCGGAGAACCGGCCGAAAGAATATTTTCTGTAATACTTTGGTGACTTTCGTCTTCATCAGAAGAGCCAATTGTCTGCATTGTGATGTCATAAGTTAAGTTGTACAGCTCATCAATTGCAGCATCGATCGAATCTTCGCCCTCGATGATTTGTTGCACAGTTTTGAACCGATCCTTGTACCGAGGCATAATCTCATGCCAATGATGTAGAAGATTCTTGAGAAACCGCACGACAATTGAAATGCTATCTTTGCTCAGATTCGATATGGACTGGTGAGTCAAAGCATGGGACAAGCTTCTCAGGATCGATACGTTTGTGTGTCTGGTGACCGGTCCTTGGTCAACTATTTTATAGCAAAGAGATACGATCTGGAATAAAACCACGTTTGTATGCGCTTCTGTCATCAAGCAGTCAAAGATTTGCGACGTGTACTCCAAATCATCTCTCATCGGTAGAGCAATTTTCTTCGTGTCAATGAGAGGCACCGAGACTTCGGTCAAAATCTTCTTGAAACAGGAAGCAACACAGTTTAAGTCCCAGTCGTTGACCCAGATCACCTGATTTCGCATCAAACAGTGAAATAGGATTTCAGTATTGAGTTTTTTTCCTGGTTTATGAAAGAGAAGTTCAACCTGATCACCATAAGTATACACAATATTGAAGATTTGATAGAAGTGGTGGTAGAAGATCGGATCCTTGGTGGCGCAAAAACCTGTCGATGGCTTTATGGTCGGATCATAGGGACAATGTAGCACAATTTCAGGCGACAATGTTGTCTGAAAATCATGCCTATACACATTCAAAGAAATCTTAAGATTCATGATATCCACGTATTTGGAAAGGTCCGAAAGCGTTTCACAGCTTATTAGAATATCGTTGGACATTTTCAACGACGGTATCAAGGTGCTGAAATTGGCAAAAGTTTTCTTTGACACGAGAAAGTTGGTGAAGAAATGGCTGACGGATCTCACAAACCAACTCTCATGAACCGCAATGATCTTATGGACGTTTTCGGCATTGGAGGTTCCGCAGGAGTTCAGGGAGAAAAACGCTTTCAAAAACGAAATTCCCCAAACCCAGTTAATTTTATTCAAGCCACAGCTAAATAGAATGACAACATATGGAGTTTTGGGAAGCCATTGCATTAGAGTGGGAATGAAGAGATCGTAATCCACATCCTCCGGGTCTGGGAGATACGACGTATCGAAAATATAGATCGGATGTCCCGAATACGCGTCTGTGAGGTCGGTTTTGTAGAAGATCCTCTCCATTGCGGAGGCGATCGATCAAGTTTAATCAATTGAGTAGTGTTGAGTGCTCAGAATCACAGGCAGAAGCTATGATCCGAGGCCGGAGCTCGTTTTTTCAATTGACCAAGGGCTCTGGATGCGTGTGCACTTAGGGTTTCGCAAAGAAGAAAGCAGATTCGAGCCAATGATTTCCACCTATCTCGACAAACTGAAGAGTTTCCTGATTAAGTCTATGGTAAGATTCGCTTGAGAATCTCGGGTAAGAAACATGCACGCCTTGTACAGCAAAACGCGAACCGTGGATTCAGGCCTCACAGGTAAATACCAGTAGCGACATATTGGGTGCGACATGGGCCGGGAGAGTAAGAGGCTGAGGCTGACAAGTAAGTCCGGAAAACCAGGGCCAATTAATTTTAGTTGTTAATGTTTTTGTTAATCGTGTTGTTGATGTCGTTTTTGTTTTCGTTGTTGTTGTTTTTGTTGTTGTTGCTTTTGTTTTTGTTGTTGGTTTTATCATGTGAATTTTGTTTGCCAACAGCAAAAATAGAATTCTGGGTGTTTTGTTAATTACGGCGCGCTCCATGTTTATTATTGATGGGTTCGATAGAAATGGGTATACTATAGATGGGTTTATTTAATGTAGTTGGGTTTAATGTAATTGGGCATGTCAATAAGTTCCTGTTGGAGAGTCTACTGTAACTGGACTTTTCAAATGGGCTTACTGTGAATGGGTTTATTTTAAAGTGTTCATTGTGAAGTTTTAATGTAAATGATTTCTTATCATGGCTTGTTCTCTTGGCTTCGCGTTTTGAGTACCTCTAACCAGGCTCTAAGGACCAACTTCTGAGGACCATCCTGATCTCCAAAGTAGAGAACCTGAGAGAAGTATAAGAAAACGGGCACGCCCAAAAAGTTATGGTTTTTTTTTCTCTTTGTGGTCCATTAAATGTGTTCGGGCCAAATAGAAGGGAAAGTCAGTGCCGGTATTCAAAACATGAAGAACTTATTCAGCATGCTCTCTTCAAACAAGTGGTGAGCTTGCCCTTAAAGACTCAAAGACAGTGATTCTGCTTTGAAGAATGGATACAAATGGCAAAATATAGAACAACCGATCCGATAAAAATTGTAACTACAGCCTCGAAGTAACCGACCTCCCGAAAGTACACGGACTGTCAGCATAAATGTCTTGAAAATACAAAGTTCATCACTCTTTCAATCAAACAGTAATCCAGTGGAATTAATTAATGTCGTCTGATCTTAGGGTGCGGGCTTCGAAGATTCAAATAGCCACCCTCGTGATTTACTATAGGATCACCTTAATAGAAAAGGCGACGAACAACCTCTGAGAATATGAGCGAGCTCAGACTCGCCAATAAGTATACTTATAGCATATGGAAATAGTGCAAAAGAAAATTGGAAAACAAATTACAAAGTATCATTGCAAAGAAACTTCACAAAAAATCATCACAAAAAATCATCACTCTTCGACTTGAGGACTCAACCAAATTGAAACTGTCCCAAAGTGCAATTCGGAGATGTAGCATGACAAGCTATTGTCATCGAGCGTAGATTTTGAAACGGGGGCAAGACTTTTTGAAATCCCCCAATCAATAGGTAAAGTTCAACTGTGAAGCGTAAATTCCTTCATTTGCATTGAGCTTGCCTCCAGGTCTTAAGTGGTAAGAATTGTGCGGTGTGCAGATTAAGTGGAATTGAAAGAAGTTTCCGATAACAAGAGGGACCAATACATTACTAACAAAAAAAAAGAGGGACGAATTATTATCAATTGTTTTGGAACAGTCTTTTTAACGGGAAAAATGACACAATCCCAACTCTTTTTTTTTCTGGAGCTGTTGCTATCTTTATGGAATGATAGGTTAATTGAAAGAAAGTTGTATCTTCGCTCTCGAATCTTACAAGGTCTCGGTAAAATCAAAAAAGTTATGACCACGTCAATTAGCAAAATAGGGGGTCGATCTCTACTTCCCGTGTTGAAATCTAACCAAAGAGACTCGCTTTCCCGGAATGTTGACTTTCCCGAAATGTTGACTTCTCCGGAATGTTGACTACAATACTCACAACGTCACATTGCATCGTTTTACACGTGAGGAGAAACCTTTGTTAAAAGTTTGTTTCACTGGGTGCGAAATTCCACACTCTAGCTTAACAGGCATGCTTGTCTCACTCTTCCGTTCTGAATGTATTAAGTATTAGGATTAACACCTTTGTTCTCAAATGCCCTCAAACGTTCCGATAAAATTACGATTTATTGCTTATCACGAATTCTCATTGAAATAAATTGCACTTTCAGTACCCCTCCCTTGCCTTCGACATCAATGCGGTTCTCAACGAGCAGCTCCGTATTTTGGTTCTTGAGAACTTGAACCAGTTAGTCCATTTTCGTCTCGCACGAAAATATGCCCATGACAATTTACGGAGTCACGTAGATTGACAAAAGTTTCTAGGCGTCAAAAAGATTGTTTTTGATTCCAAAATGAATGAGTAAACTGACTGGTATTCTATATTTTATAAATACTGATTTTCTCCATCTTTCTAATCAAAGAACAGACGTAAATCTGGTCTCCCTCTGACAAAAAGCCAGATGCGCGGCGGACCGCGGTCACGTGAGACGTCCCCGGTTTGCCACACTCACTCACTCACCCGGCAAAAATCAACCTCTTCCGAACTAAGTTTAACTGGTGAGAGATAAAATACGGCGCCTTTTTCTATAAAATATAACTTTACAACACTTGAAAATGGCTCCAACTAAAGAAAGCCAGCCTGCTGAGCCTGAGCCGGCAAAAACGAAAAAGTCCTCCGCGCAAGAGGAAGAGCTCTCTGAGGAAGACCAAAGGTTGAAAGATGATTTGGAGTTGTTAGTGGAGCGGTTAAGCGAGCCCGGACAGCCAGAAAACGTGTACATTGAGTTGTTGAATACGATGAAAAACCATATCCGGGACTCCACGACGTCGATGACTGCGGTTCCCAAGCCGTTGAAGTTCTTAAGACCCCACTTCTCGTTGATGAGCGAAGTGTACGAAAAGTGGGCCTTGGCCAAGGATACTGTCGCGCCCAAACTCGTACTTGTGCTTGCAGATGTGCTTTCGGTGTTGGCAATGACCAATTCTGATACTGGAAAGCAAGACTCGCTCCGGTTCAGGTTGATTGCGGGCGAGGAAACCGTTGCCGATTGGGGCCACGAGTACATGCGTCATTTGGCGCTTGAAATCGGCGAGTCTTATCAGGAAAAACAGGGCGTCGATGAAGAATATACTGATCGCTTAGTGGACTTGTCGTTGAAGATTGTGCCTTTCTTCCTCAAACACAACGCCGAAGCAGACGCAGTGGACTTGTTGTTGGAGGTAGAATCCATCGAGAAATTACCCCTGTACTTGGATGACACCACCTATGCCAGAGTGTGTCTTTATATGGTCAGCTGCGTTCCTCTCTTGGCTCCTCCAGACGACTTATCGTTCTTGCACACGGCATTTTCTGTCTACTTGGCTCATGGCCAATTGACACAGGCGTTGACGTTGGCAATCAAATTGGACGATGAAAACTTGATCAAACAGGTGTTTGAAAGTACCGATGACTCGTTGGTCCATAAGCAATTGGGCTTTCTTTTGGCGCAGCAATACAACAGATTCACTTACCCTGGCGAAAACAACGACGTCCAGGAAATCATCTCCAATGTGAAGTTGCCCCAATACTTCTCGTACTTAGCAAAAGAGTTGAACTTGTTGGAGCCCAGAGTTCCGGAAGATATCTACAAGTCTCATTTGGAGGATTCCAGGTTTTCCTACGGCACCGGCTCTATCGACTCGGCCAAACAGAACCTGGCTGCTTCTTTTGTAAATGCTTTTACAAATATGGGATACGGAAACGATAAGTTGGTGTCGCAGTCTGGCAGTGAGGAATCAAAATCCTGGATCTACAAAACTAAGGGTGCAGGCATGGTTTCATCAACTGCGTCTCTCGGTTTGATCCACCAATGGAACATCGAAGATGGGTTACAAGCTTTGGACAAGTACACATACTCCAACGAAGATGAGATCAAGGCCGGCGCCCTTTTGGGAAGTGGTATAATCTCCGCTAACATCAACGATGAGGCCGAAGCTTCCCTTCTTTTGCTACAGGAATACGTCACTGACTCTAAGAAATTGTTGCAGTCCTCTGCCATCCATGGACTTGGTTTAGCCTTTGCCGGCTCAGCAAATGAGGAAGTCTTGAACTTGTTATTACCTTTGGTCTCCGATACAGACATCTCTTTGGAGAACTCTTGTTTTGCGGCGTTGGCTCTTGGTCATGTTTTTGTGGGAACCTGTCATGGTGATATCACGTCCACAATTTTACAAACGATCATGGAAAGAGACTCAGCCCAAATGGATTCCAAGTTCATGAGGTTTATGGCCTTGGGTCTTGGCTTATTGTATATGGGCAAAACCGAGTTGATTGACGACGCCGTCGATATAATCGATGCCATTCTGCACCCAATCAACAAGACTTTAAAGGTCCTCATCAATATTTGCGCTTACGCTGGGACAGGAAATGTCTTACAAATCCAATCTTTATTACAGATGTGCTCCGCAAAGCCGAAGGATGAAACTTCGAAGATCGACGAGGATGATGAAGCATCTCAAATCAGCGCGATCGATGAAGTCGACGCCAAAGCTGACGAGGACGTGGATATGGATGCACAAGATGAATCAACGGAAGTTAAAAAGGAAGAAAACTCCGAGGTCGCCAATGAAGACGAAGAAGGATCCGAAGAGGAAACCGAAGAGTCGGAAGATGACGATGAGTTATACCAAGGATTTGCAGTCTTGGGTCTCGCATGTATTGCCATGGGGGAAAACATTGGCCAGGATATGGTGTTGCGTCACTTTTCGCATTTGATGCATTACGGTTCTCCACTCATCAAAAGAGCTGTTCCTTTGGCCATGGGTCTTGTGTCTGCTTCCTACCCTCAAATGAAGGTTTTCGACACTCTTTCCCGATACTCGCATGATCCCGATTTGGAAGTCTCTCAGAACGCCATCTACGCCATGGGTCTTGTTGGTGCTGGTACCAATAATGCCAGATTGGCTCAGTTGTTGAGACAATTAGCACAGTATTACTCAAAGTCACCAGATTGTTTATTCATGGTGAGAATCGCCCAAGGTATTCTCTATTTGGGTAAAGGAACGCTCACGTTGACTCCATTTAATATTGAGAGAAGTATTCTCAACAAGGTTTCCTTGGCCTCGCTTTTAACTGTGTCTGTCTCTTTGCTAGATCCAAAAGAGTTTATTCTCAGCGATAGCGCAACAGAGACGACCCATCAGATGTTATACTACCTTACACCTGCAGTGAAGCCTAAGATGTTGATCACGGTCGATGAAGAGTTGAACCCAATCAAGGTGAACGTGAGAGTTGGGCAAGCGGTTGATGTCGTTGGACAGGCAGGTAAGCCCAAGACCATCACGGGTTGGGTCACGCAAGCAACGCCTGTGTTGTTGAACTACGGCGAGAGAGCTGAGTTGGAAAACACCGACGAGTGGATCAGCTTATCTCATACTTTGGAGGGTGTGGTTATCTTGAAGAAATCTCCAGATTTCATGGAGGTTGACAATTGATAGCATGAATGATTGTTTGTGATTAGACGTAACTATCAAAAATAGACGAAGTTCGTGGTAATTTGCGGTATACAGAGTCGAGCTCGAGTCTAATGATTGTAGAATTAAAATATATACGAACCGCAACACTGTTCAATGAGCAGACAGCGTTAATGAAACTTTTCGGTAGCGCACGTGATAGATCACTTGAACTCGGGAGCCTTACCTGCCATCATCAATCCAACAATAAGGCCAAACAAACCCAAAACCGAGCCAAAAATCTCAATGACCAAGATTTTGACAAATAACGACGAATCTGCAGCATCACTGATTGCAGCAGTAGCTCCTGTAATACCCACTGCAATGCCACATAATAAGTTGGATATACCCACAGTAATACCGGCCCAGAATAACGCGTAGCCAGTATATAAGTTTTCCTTTGTGTATAGAGTGGTTTCGGGGACATTGGATACCTTTGCAGAAAACACAATTGCCATGATCAAACCATAGATGGCCACCACCTCACAGAAAATAATCGAGATCAAGTTTTTCGTGGTGATCCGTGGGGCCTTGACACCTGCACCAAGAATCGAAGACCCTGTGACAAAAATGCCCCATGCTGCACCGACAACAGAAAAGCCAATGCAACTGGCTATGCCCAAGTTAGCCCACATGTAGGGTGAGGTGGTTTCTAGAAATTCACCCACATTGAACGACTCTCCCTCACCTTGAAAAAGCAAATAGCCTCCCACGGTTAAAAGAGTGGCAAGCACAAGAGACTGTGTGACTGCCATGCTGCTGAATGATAAGCTTGGAGGCGTATAGCGTCAATGGTGGATATCTCCGACTTATGCGTTGATTGTGGTGCACGGGTGCACTCCCGAGATAGTGCCCAAGTTTTCCGTTGTGGTCCGCCTTGATAAGGCTAGGCCATGAGAAGAGATATATGTTTCTGATCATGTATTGGTTTTTTGGAATATTACTCTTATTTTTTTAGGCTCTTTGGACAATGTCTTTTTAAACTTTCTTGGCAAACGGCGATCAGGTCCTGTAGGGCATTTCCGTGTTTGCTCTCAGCTCAAAATCATGTGAAGAGCATACGAGGTCAAACATAGACAATCCTATCGTTCCATGTATTAAGCCAAGTAAACCCAAACCAGGTTTCATGTGATACATTACGTCAACATTTAAGATTGCAAGAATGTATACTCATGTGTAATTTCCTCATTACCTGCTGGACCCAGCGAGTTGGTTGGTCACGTGGAGAAGGCCCAGGAACGATATTAAAGACCTTCTGAGATCGGATGCGCAAGAAAAAAATCGACAGCCTGATGAGCTCGTATAATTGTATATGGCTTTATATTGTGCTTTTATAATATGCTTTCATAATATTTTTTTAATATGATTTTATACTATGCTTTTATAATATGCTTTCATAATATGTTTTTTAATATGATTTTATCATTTACTTCATGATATAATTATACACAAAATCTCCAACTCTAGCTTTCTTAGATACACCGAAGTTGTGGTTGAAGTGGTGGTACATATTGCAGTCACCCCCATTGATAAGCATCACATGACAAATTAAAGGATGAAGTATAGAGGATCTTTATTGAGAAGTAAATCTAACAGGTCCTTTATTGAAAAGTAAACATAACAGGCTCTTTATTGAAATATCTGGAAGCAGTCTTGCGTGGCAAGGCAGGCCAGATCACCTCAGAATGCGCTTCAATTCAATTGTGTTGGCCTTGGTCCTTCGAACTGTGATGATTTTAGACAGAACACAAAAATTTGATATTTTACATAAATCAGTTTATGAGTTTTGCACTTCTCTGAAAGTGATAGTCTTGAACAGGGCTTCAAACCGAAAAATTGTGGCAGTGTGCCTCATGTGTATAAGGCAAGCCAAGCGTATCGGGCTCATTGGATCTCGCACATCACTTCGAAAGAGTCAACCAGTTGAGTCAGGTGGATTGTCACCTGACAAGGGCAGTAAGAATGATAGAACAAGTTTCCAGATTTGGAACGATTACTGGATCGGGGTATGAATCATCCCCCATAGTGATTGGGGTGGGTGCACCACAGTGAGAGGTCCACAGGGTGAGGTCCACAGCGAGAGGTCCACACAAGGTGGCGCCATCGCGCAATGAAAAAAAAAGATCGATTCCTTAGTGGCTTTGGCTTTGAATAATCAGGTTGGCCCTCAGAACTCATGAGGCCCGTGCATGCATGGAATAAGCTATTTTCAACAAAGAGGTTGTGGACATTTGCAGCCATCCTCGTGACGAGAAGGAGTTGCACCTGGAGTTCGCACCAATCGCCAAAGGCAACACGATCAGAAGAAGGTGAGATAAATTTATATTGATCTATTGTATGAAGGGTGAGAAAGTGTTGATGATCGAAAAGTTTTTAGTTTAATTCACACTGAATCATGGCTAACAATGAATGGTTTAGTTGTGCTGTGGTGCGAACGGCACAGTCTAAATAGACAGTCCGGTCCGGTCCAAAATAACACCGGTCCTCTCTCAGAGAGCAGCAGGGACGGAAAGATTCCACTGATGTATTCTGAGAAACCTGTGCTGGAAATTCTCGAGGAAGCCTTTCTACCAGACATTGTAAGACTTTTCAGCAAAATCTAAGAGGTATCACTTGCGCTTCAGAAGACTGGCATGTGGAAATCAGAGAAAAGCTCTGGTGCCTTTCTTTCAAAAATTAGTTATAGCGCAATCAATCCGTGCGCACCTCTGGTCCTCCGCGCATGCTGGGAACCTTCCGTGATAGGCAAAGAACACCGAAAAGTCTACGATCTGATAAGCCAAAACAGTACCAGAAATTTTTTTGGCAACAATTCAGCCGTGTTAGAGAGCACATCACTTGAAGACTCTACTGAGCCTTTTTTTCCGACGCGAAAACTCAAATCATCGCATGCCACCAGAAACCGGGCCATGACGCTTGGACGCAGACTACTGTGTGGTGGTATATTGGTGGAGCATATACATCACGTTTATCAAAAGCGCCTTCAACACATTTCGGCAAGTCTATTCTTTATATTAAATCAGGATTATTTTATCGATGAAAACCTGTTGACCCATTTCACAGTGAGATTGAGGCTATGTTAACTTTGGAGAGGCGTGCCTGGTTTACCAGTGGCAATCTGGATATTCCCTTTTCATGCTCAGTATCGCCTGTGTATAAATTAATGGGCCCGCAGGCCAGGGTGGCCCTTTTTCTGATGTTATCGTTAACGCGTCCATCCGTCGCTATTCTCCTCAGACATTGCTGTCTTTTTAATTTTACCAAACAAAAACTTTCTTCGTTGCGTTCGTGAGACATGAGAAATACAAAATTGGTTCCGTTGACCCTCTTGGCAACTTTCGCCGTATTCATGTTTCTTATTCTACGGCACCAAGAAATCCCGATCCGGCAGCTGCTTCTGAGCTTGGGTAAGACCGAGAAAACCCCTTCTATGGTGGTTTCGGGTGGAGATAAGGTGGATTCAGGTTCGAGTATACCAGGCCCAGATTCAAAAGCAGATGGTTTTGGGTCAAAGACATCAGATTCTGTGTCAAGTACGTCGGCTTCTGAGTCGTCTGAAACAGGTGGTTTAAGTTCAGAATCAAAAACATTGGCTGCAAGCTCTGGCGGCTTTGTGAAAAAGGAAAACGATTATAAGCACATGGGATTCCAAAAGTGGGTTTATTCAAAAACTGCTTATGAGGATGCGCCAGAACAATCGGTGTTGATTGTTTCGTCAATAGCCAACGAGAACTCGTTTGGAGGAACACGCACGTTCAAGGACTTCTACGATGTCATTGAAACATTGGAATATCCTAACACCTCCGTGAATCTTGCGTTTTACTGCGGCTCTTCCGCGTTGCTCAATACGGTGAAAGAGTTTTTCGACAAGGCAACGGAAGATGGCTCTTGCCCATATAGCCAAGTAACTATTCTCTACGCTCCCTTCCTTCAGTCTGGGTTCAAGTCATCTGACCACCTGCTTGATGTACAAAGATCTCGCCGTAGAAGCATTGCCAGTGGCCGGAACTTTGTGCTTTTGAACTCTCTTGAGGCAGAGCAGTTCACGTTATTTTTGGACGCTGATATCATAAAAATCGATCATTCCGATCTTCTTTCACGTTTCATAAGTTCTGGCAAAGATATCATCGTTCCAAGAATAGAAAGGGGTGGTAATAAAGACTATGACAGAAATTCTTGGCGTGGCCATAGAATATCTCCATCGGCCTCACAACTCGCCTTAATGGATGAAGACAAATGGGGAGAGGCAGCGTTTGTTCCAAAGGACGTGGAAGATGAAATGTTTCACCTTGAAACGCACTTCAATGAAGTCAAAGACTTACCCGAGGATGACCCCAAACGCGATTTGGACTACTTGGTGGACTTGGACTCTGTAGGAGGCGCAGTGCTTTTCGCCAAGTCGATTATTTATAAGCAAGGTATTTTATTTCCAACGATGAATGTGGTCGGCACATCTTGGCTGAGAAAAGAGGGCTTTGATGGCATAGAGACCGAGGGTCTATGTTACATGGCTCAAACATTGGGTTACAAATGCTATGGAATGCCCAATTTGATTGCCCGGCATTTTGACAGATAAGCGGGAAAATAGACTAGAGGAGATGAATCGCATTTTCAGAATTATGCTCAATTTGTGTTGCGACGCCAGTATCTTGGTATAAATATTTTGTAGATTTGAAATCAACCTGGGTATGGATCCCAGGAGTGATGTTGGGCTGATGGCAAATTGTGAATGTCACCATGGTCATTCAGGATAAATAGCTGAAATATGAATGCACGACTAGAGCATGCCAAGAACTTAGCCACTCCATCTAACCAAGTGGGACCTAGAATATTCTTCGTGTTATCTAGTAAGAAACTCCTGTTACCATGCTGAAAACTTCAATGCTTTGTGTTCTGAAAAGGAGAAGCACTGCTTACCACGTGGGTCGAGGTTTCGAAAATTGAGAGACGCGCTGTCTATGAAAAGGAAAAAGCCTTCAAAGTATCCACAGTCTCCTAAGCCAACACCAAACAAAACCCTTGAATGTACTCGGGTTGGTTCTCATGAAATAGATCCGGTATCTTGTGTAAACCACGAAACTCGATTATGCATTGATCTCGGAAAACCAACAGACGCATTAATCCCATGATTGGCAACATGTGTATATGCTTATGACGAGCTGAGCATCCATAATTATCTCCCACCATCTACGAGACATGACGTATTAGCCCATGATATTGCAATTGCCAGGTTTACGACGATCTCAAGACTTTTTGTGGATGAATTAATATCATTGGGCCTTAAAAGTTTGAGTCTCCCTCTGATTCAATTCAGGAAAGATACAAGCAATTCGAACATAAACCGAATAGGTCTATGTCCCAACCCCGAGTCGATATCCAATATTAAAACACCCAAGTCACTTAGTGATCCCGGAACATTGGTCTTTCTTTGAGGTAAACTTCGAAAAAATGCCCCTGCTGAAAACGTGTAAGATGAGACGATGCGTGGAAGTATCACACATAGTATCGCGTTCATGTGTAGTTTACAAAACTTGAATAAACAAGCCATTCTGACAGGCGTCCACAAACTCGTGATTTTCTGACATCAAAGAAATTCGATAGTTTTGTTAAAATTGAACTGATCACTCAATGCAGAAATTGACACTGCGCGTAGAAGTGACTTGTCGCCTCTGTTAGTGATTCTCCAAAGCGATTGTGTTAGTTTAAAGTCTACAACATCCCCCTCGATGCTTGGATCGCTTCGTTTCCGCTTGGTGTCGGGCTCGTCACTTTCGGCAACGGGTTCGGTTAGCGGGCCAAAAAAGTCACGAAGCCAGTTTTTTTTGAGCTCCATTCCATTGACAGAGACTGCAGCATCTGCGAGTGTGCAAGGAATAATTATCTTCTTATTGTCGTCGCTACAGGAGAAGTCTTTCGCTAGTGACTTGAAGACTTGGGACATTTTCGTAGCAAGCCTGTTTGTGAGCACGAGGAACGCAAAATCAGCAGTTTTCGGAATCATAAGTTTTGCATCAAAATCGGAGTTCGAATCGATTTGAAAAATAAGGTTTCGCAAAGGCTCCCTGAGCAAATAAGGACGCACGTAGGAGACCGGCTGCTCGTCATCAAAGCTAGTGGACAGGTTGATGACGCCCGAAGCAGTGAGGTCATTCAAGTTTAATATAATTTCTTCTTTTTGCGAGAACGGGTTTCTGATAATTTTGTGTTTTATAATTGTTTGTTCGAGCTGTAGAAACCGATAGTACTTGCATTCCTTGATCAAATTCAGGCGGTGCTCATCGTCACGAACGACCTCGTAATTGCCCCAAACAAGCTCCAACAAGTCTGCGAAAAGAACCGGCGATCGCTTGGCGTTCAACACCGGCCGCTGTGGTGGCGGACGAATCAAAGCCACGTCACTGTTGAGCATGGTCGACTTAGTAGAGAGGCCCTCCATGCCAATCAGAAAGAAATTCGGGTGATTTCCTGGCCCGTACACGAACCCCCGAGGAATCTTGAACATTTTATTACCAACCGTGGCGATCAATGCCTCGTCGTCCAAGAACCTCTGGAGCCGGTTTAAGCGGAAATAGTACGCGTCTTGCCATAGATACACAAACTCATAATCCGTGTCCACGCTGATGTGGTATCCTTGTAAATGCATGTACACCTTTTCGAACACTAGGGGATTCCGGTCAATAAATAAGGTTTTGCCAGAGTTTTCTGGCTGATCAAAGAACGTCGTGAAGTAAGAGGGGGCATCCGACAGCAACGACGCCCCCGATACTTGGAAGAGTTTATACCCCACCTGTATTGAGTACACCTGGTCATGTGGCAAATACTCTGGGATTTTCGGGTCGATTTGATCAAGAAATTCCATTGACATTTTCTCTGAATATAGTACAGGTTTTAAATGTCCTTTCAATAGATGCCTTCAAAAGTCTAAGACTTTTTTTTGGAGATTTGCACAAGTCTCGTCTATTTAGAAGAACGCAACGTGAGATCAAATGATCGGATCCCGCAGGCCCAGACGCGAGACGTGGGCCCTAGAGAGTGTCGCGTGCGGCTTCAATTCTTCTTTAATCGCAGTGCAATTACACAACATTACAAGGAACTTTTATGATACTATTAAATCGCTAGTTATTAAATCGCTAGTTTATTGTATCACGTAAAATTGCGAATTCGTAATTAGACAATTTAAAGCGAAATTCGTAATGGAAATGCTATTGAAGTTTTCACCATGTTGAGGCATAGTCCTTCATTTAAAGTAGCATGTTCCAGCGCATGTGGAGACTGAGTAAAAATGAACCAGGTCTTTTTTTATATGATTCAATGGCCGTAAATACTTTCATTCTCAGGGAAGGTCAGCTTTAGAGCAATTGATTCCGAAGAACGGGACCTCAAAGCGAGAGATACGGTGACTGTAGAGGACAAAGAGTCGACTACAGAAGACTAAGACTTTTCTTAGCTTGCTGACGGCAATGTCGATGAAAAACAAGTTGAAGAGCTTCTTTCCCAGAAGGTCAAAAACGGCTCGTCATCGACCACTACTGCGTTAAGAAGAAAGTGTTTTCAAAAAGAAGAGAGACTATTCGATTGGTTTAGCAAAATATCCCTATAGTGGGAATCCTGCTACCTTTAAATAGTACACCGATAGCTTGCAGCTTTCCACTGCTCAAGTGAGCCCTGAGCCAGCATTCCCATGTGTTACAATTGCAACTCACCTCATCATATCATAGCCTCATACTATAGATACTTTAAAGAGACATCACAATAGCCCTAGACGAACAACATGGTCATCTGGTGATCTTCCTTATTGTACCTTCCCTAAGCGACTATACCTCTTTCTTGAGCTCACTTGTATTGATGGAAGCAAGTAGTACAGTATTGGATATGGACCTTTCACATACTGGCTCGATACCGGACTGGCTATGCTACCTCTGTCCTTTGATTGAGCTATCGGAGATAAGTCCGCGACCGGCTATGGTATTCTAGGATCCGGCTGCCCATTGAAAGGCGTGAGTGCTTTTGGGAAAGGAACAACTCAGCGAGTTGTGCGCGAGTCGATGTAAGAAATACTTCTTGAAGAGGATTCCTCTTTTGGAAGAAGCGAAAACCATGGGCGAATATGGATCGTACAGATATTTAGATAACCCTGGGGATGTAGGAGCAAATGTATTTTGGTCCGAACCTCGAGAAATCTTGATTGCCTGTATCAGCACAATCCGCGCATTAACACTGCGGAATGAATTGCAGCACCGGCCTCGCACTCAGATTCCTGAGCGCTCGCGTCACGCTGGCATTCTCTCATCATTATGCACTACTTGCGGCCCGCTAATTAATTGTATTTGCGGTTGTATTCACCTTTTCTTTATTAATCACAAAACGACCTGTCAACACCATGCCCAATATTCTGGACTTTTCGGACCTGCAAGTTGGCCGAACCTTTCAAAGTACTTTTTCTGAAAGCTTGGACGGGATGTCAGCCTCTTTAAAGCTTCAAGAAGTGTCTAATTTAGTAGCCATGCAAGACACCAAGATTTCGTACACTCCATCTTTCGAGACATTTGCTGCCTCCTTGACACACTATTTCCAAATTCTAAATTCTGGCATCCTGAAAATTGTCCCGACGGTCAACACAGAGCTGGTTATGACGCCGCTAAATAATCGAATTGCAGACTCCAATACAGCTCGTTCGTCAACTTCAAAGCACGGCTGCGACTCTCGTGCGTGTCCTGACATACCCGAGCTTTCACCTCGAGTTGATGAACAAGATCTTTCGCCCATGGCTGAAGATACATCACCTTCACGTTTTAAAGACGATGAAGCTGATACAGGGCTTATAACAATCAGAGATGAAGCTCGGAGAAGAGCACAAATTAGGCTTTTACGAAAGACAAAAGCAAGACGAAAGACAAAAGCAAGGAAATAATTTCGCCAATTCAGCCATGCCAACACCAGAAAAGTAATCTTTTTTAAAATTGGCAAGCGAAGCAGTTTGAACCCAAATAGGACAAACAGCTGGCCGTTGTTATGGTTAAGGTTAAGAAATTGGGGCCTGGTGATGTTAAGCTGGTTCTGGAATCTGAACGCCATTGAGATCAATGACAACAGCGATGATGTGGTAGAGCCAGACAAATATTAATCACGGTTGAGTCCAGATAGAACTTGATGACTAAATGGCCTCTCAGGAGCTGCCCAGCTCAATTGGGGCGTCAGATCTTTCTGCACCAGTATATGTTCAAACTGAAAGCAACACTCGAGTGAAGATGAATAATTTCTTTCATGTAACCTTACATGATGAGCTTTGCAAGCTCCAGAAGCTCCAGAAGCTTTGCTGGAGAACTTGCAAGCATCCTTAGTCATGGCAATTCCAGCGACTTGCTCTCTCCTTACACTACATAAAGCTTAACTAATGAAAACCGTACTACGGAAACCATATCATGATATTACGATCACGATTGATTTCATGAGAAAGCGTAGTATCTTGTGATACGAGTCGTTGTTCGCAACCTATTTCTGGAGCCGGCCCCGGGGCCACACTTGAGAGCGCGACTCATCACGCCAACGTGCCGGGAAACAAAATTAGCTAAGGTCAAACAGAAAGAAAAATTCGACAGAAAGAAAGAAATCGGAGGGAGTGGACTTGTTAAGGTATTTTGAGACAATTCACTTTTGGCATAAAAAGAAGCATTTAAGGTATAGCCTTTCCCACACAAACGAACTTACGGTATATAAAAGAGAGTAAAATGGATGGCCTCTTGTGATGAGCATTAGGCATACAGTGCTACAGGTACATGTACTCTGAGGTCCTGACAATTTACCACTGAACTGTAGTCTCCGCCCATGATTCAATATCGACCAAAGGCATCACTGAAGGATCGATCATTTTCTTTACTCGCCCCATATTTATCACTTGTTATTGCATCAGAATTACAAAAGGGTCTTTTTCTTCTTCCCAAGAGAATTCATTTTGCCATTCTGTATATCTACCTTTGGTATGTATCACTTGTCATTCATCACTTGTCATTTATCACTTATCATTTATCACTTATCATTCATCACTTATCATTTATCACTTGTCGCATTCATTGTCATTTATCATTTGTCGCGTCAGTTGTCGTCTTTTTCGCATCCATTGACACCACACAGTTGGCCCACGTCAAATCCAGGGCCAGGGCTTCACATGCGGTACAGGTTATCAGGAAATTTCCTCTTCGCACCCACCCCGCGCTTCGCATTGTAGGACTGTGGTGTGGTCTGAGATTGGACCTATATTTGCAAAAGAATCTTCAGTTATAACGCCCGTACAAACACACCCTCGAAACTCTTGGTATTTCTAGCAGGCTGCATACTTTTCGAACCTCGCCAGTCCATACATAGAGGCCATAGTATGCCGCCAAGGTCGAGAAACTTCAATGGTTGCTGGACTTGTCGCACGCGGAAGATCAAGTGCGATGCCGTGCGACCGAAATGTCTAAGGTGTCAAAAGGCCAACTTGGAATGCAGAGGGTATGGCTTGGTGCTTGCATGGGCCGATGTGATGACTCTTGATAAAAAGCGTAAGCTTATATCTTTGGGGCTGGCCAAACTGGCCGAGGCGAAAAAGGAAAGTGGGTCTCAGCGGCGAAATGTCGACCTTGTAAAGTTCCCTCGACTGATGCTCTACGAGACGTATGCTCAATTGAATGTAGTTGTGGCCAAATTTGATTCTTCTGAAACCTCTACAGTTCAAGCTTGTTTTGCTGTGGGCCCGTTTAGCGTGTTTCCCTCACAAATGCCTGGTGCTTCACCAACACACACATCACCCTCTGTGGTGGAAGGCAAAGAACCCACAGAAACTCCCGCCAGTAATGTGGAATCAGTTGCGAAAGCTGACGGAAAGACACATGAGTCGTCAATAGCTTCTATGAACGAAGCGCTCGAGGGTGATCTTGAATCATCGATCTTTTCCAAGACGAAGAATGAATATGTACACTATGAACTTGTTGAGTACGCTAAACTCACGATTTTGGCGATCAAAGGACCGCGACACAAACTTGATGAGCAGGGCATGTTTCATATTCTCTATCCCAAATTTTTTCCCAATATAGATTCGGATAATTGGAGACCCAACGGCAGTGTTCTAGCAACGCTTTTCTCGCAGGACGACAAGGGAAACATTGTTGTGGCGCCTTCGATGAGCTCCGACTTCAGGTTTCTATTACAGAGTGAAATGTCCTCGATGAAAGTTTCTCATAGCAAAAACCCTTGGAAGCGGCATGTGGTGCCTTTCATAAAACAAATGTTCTTCGAAATAATTTGTGAAGAGTACCCCGAGTCCAAGGGCTGGAGAAACCACATAATCGGCAAATCCATGAACAATGTTCCACGAGATCTACTTCTTCGAAATATGAAGTTTGCCATATTTTGTATGTGCTTGTCAATCAGCTGGCATGAACGATCACTCTCTGGTGCAAAGGTGAAGAATTCTGTCGACACTTTTTTTGTGAATGACGAGTTGAAGATAAGTATACAGCTTCGAAAGATCGGCATTAACTTCCTCAATTACCATTTAGATGAATATGACGGAAACTCTGATTTTCAGCCGGAGGATGACTATGATCTGTATTTTCTTCTAGCACTTACCCTACAGATTCATTTGGACAATTTATTCGGCATTTTTGAGAACTATGAGCTCATGTATGCCATCGGTGACT
The DNA here is from genome assembly GCA_030561745.1 of Metschnikowia gelsemii. Classification (NCBI taxonomy): domain Eukaryota; kingdom Fungi; phylum Ascomycota; class Pichiomycetes; order Serinales; family Metschnikowiaceae; genus Metschnikowia; species Metschnikowia gelsemii. The sequence continues at coordinate 86,019 of JAKTYA010000166.1, forward strand.
TTATTTTGAAGAAGCCCAAAACCCCCAGCAAGAAACTGTCCTCTTTGGAAAGCCTTTTGCGGCATAACTTCAATATCTTGAACATTCTTTATGCATCAACGCAAGCCATTAATTTCTTTAATTACTCCATTTCGGACTGGGACCAAAAACTGAAATACCTGGATCTTAATGAGAATTACGATCTCACTAATGGTCATACTGGCCTCACTAGAGATAAAGATTTGACTAGTGATGAGTCCGAAGAAGATATAAATGATGGCGACGATGATGGTGACGATGACGATGATAGTCGCGTAAAAGTGCGAGCCACATCGGTGAATTCAGAGGCTCTTTCTTTTACTGTGAAGTTTAAAGGGGACAAAAAGCAAAAAATCGCCAAAGAGGCCGACTCTCAGCAACCAAAGAAATATGAACTGAAAGGTATTCAAAGTGGGATCTCTCAAAAATTCCGTCCCCATATTGCCCCAGTTCCTAGTCTTGATGATGGCTCGATTTTTCTGAGCTATGGACTACCGAAAGCTCTTTTGCTGTTGGTCCAAGAAGTTGTTGACCTCACTAATCACAAAAACGTGTTTCGGACAAGGGGCCTAGCACCTCGCAACTTCCCAAGAATTTGCGCCGAAACCGAGGATAAGATCTTGAATTTCCGTATTGAAAATCACTGGAAATTATATGACAACGAGTATAATACAACCAAGAATGTCGCAACAAGAAAGTACCTTTCTGAGTTTCATGAGGGTTTGTACCACAATGTCTCGTATTTTCACAACGCATTGGTTGTCTACTTTAAAAGGCTCATACTGGAAAACCCCCTTCAAGCATGTCAGTCCTTTATCCATGCCAGTTTCTCGCATTTGGAGAAGTTGAATGCCCTCAATAAATCCTTGAAGGAAAAAGGTACGGATCTCAGTTTCAACCCGCTTTTCTGGCCTTTACTTGTTTGTGGATGTGACATTGATTTATCGACGCATCGATATTTGAAGGATCAATGCCAAGGGTTATGGAAATCAGAGTGCTTCCTGAGGTATAACCACTGGCGGTCGAAGCAGATTCTATTTGAGGTCTGGCACAGAAGAGAACAAGACGGAGAAGACAACAGCTTCATGGATATGATCCGAGAGTGGGGAATTGTTTTGAGTTTAGGGTAAGTTTCGGGCAAGGAAAGCTTTTCGAGTCTCGATCATTGCTTCTGAGCCCTTGTTTGACCCTGTTGAGTGAGATACAGGGCATACTGAAACTCGTCCTTGTCAATTTTCGCAAGCAATTTCTCCATGAATTTGGGGGTCATTTCGTCGGAGCTTTTCGCAAAACTGCCCCGAGCATCATTTCTCGCGTTTGTAGCTATGAAGAATTCCGTGAAAGGTACGAGGGCAACAAGGCTAGCCATCGTTAAGGTTTTCGCGCTGCATTTTGTCAGATTCAAATTAAAGTTTCCCCTGAGGCAGGTGTTGATAAGATTGATTCTAAACCCATTGGAATAGGGGTGTTCGTTGACGTCATAAGAGACTATTTTTCTTGTATTGTCGTGAGCCATGTTGACGTATCTTACGCCCAGCTCGACCCGGGGCATTTTTCCCACGCACCATGCGTACTTGGGATTAATACTTTCTCTTTTGGCCACCCATCGCTTGTGAGAGCTAGCCTGTCTTTTCGTGATCTCGTCAAAAGAAGTTGAATTGGTGATTGTGTTTTTGAGGGTGGTTATGAGGAGAGAAATCGTCATGAAAAGAATGAACCCGTCCATGATAAACAATGCGATATAGTATAGCAATCGAGACGGATTGTATTGGAGTGCCGAGCGTGTGTAAAGCGCAACAAAGCACAAGTCTATGATGGCATAGGCACTCAATGATTGTAGAAACCGAATGAACGGGAGAAAGTTGTCTCTGCCAATCGCCGTGCCTATCCAGAGACAAAAATGGTCAAATCGAGGAACGCATCGATCCAAATCAGTCAGATGAAACGACCTGTCCGGCTTGAGGTTTTGGCATTTGGAGCACCAGAATGGGAACCCCAGTTCGTCAGAAACAAACACTTCAGGTACAGGAACCGAGTCTTCTGGCTTGGTCCCATATAAATCAAAGTGCTGGAACCGCGGGATTTTTCCTGGACCTCGTATGAATATTCGTGCCCAGTAAAACAAATGCGTGATTTGAGCCAATGATTGTACCACCCAAAATACAATAGCAGCTGCGGCCAGTTGTCGATGGTACACCTCTTTCCATGCAACAACATAGAACGAGGCGTAGTCGATATACACAAGCACCGCAAGCACGAGAACAGGGACAATTATACGTCGGCCTCTTCGTAGCAAAACCGTCAGTTTCATGTCCTGTCGTTGCTGTTTTTTTACAATCGGTCGCTGGTCGCTGCCATGCCTTAACTCTTGAGCAGATCTTTTCCTGTATCTCACCGTATCTCACCAAGCACTGCGAAATAGAGCGTTGGCGTATACGGAACTGGCAATTGTCACCCCAATTATTCGGATATCAGAGAGAAAATTGGATTACAAAGGATAGAAAAGAGTCTTGATACTACACAAGAAGCATTGTCATGCATGATTATTTTCTTGGCTGCTTGTCTGAACCCGGTTATCCCGACTTGTGTCAAAATTAACAGGCTAAATGCGTTTACTACAAATTCTGACACATTCGCATGGGCTAGCCTTATGATGGGCCTTTAAGTTGATATAGTGTACTCACGCATTGGATAACTGAAGACAGAAAAGACAATTATCGCGGGAAACAATAATCAACAAACAAGGGGCTTATTCGCAGATCAAAGATTTTCTCTAGACTGTTTCGGAGATCAGGACAAAATGACGTCATGGTCAGTATCCGCACTCCAATCATAATGAAACTGTGTGAGGCAGGCTGTTTACTATAGGCTGCGGAATGAGGATTTCTCGGATCAACACTTATTGTGGTGGCTGGCCCAAATCGAATAATGGAAAACTCATCATCCAATACAATAGATGGTAGATATTAGAAAAGAGGAGGGTTTACTTATAAGTGAATTGCTGTAAAGAATGTTTAACACGACAAGGCAATTCATCTCCTTGTAATTGCTTATTGATCGGATTCTGAATACTCCCATAAGCATCTCGCCCCAATGGTCAAATTGCTAAGCAGGTGGCTTCAGGATGCTTTAGGCGTTTGACTTCAAAATTTCAGGATTCTTGGATCCAAATAAGCGTCGAGTCGCTTCTCTCTCTAGTGCTAATTTAGATGTCTGCTAAAGTTCCAAAAGAACGTGGGGAGTAAACCGTAATGTGGATAAAACTAGGAAATTTCCCCATTATGAAGGAATATCATATCCCGTTCTTTTGTGTACCATACGATACTGGAGACTCGACCAGGAAGATCCAGAAGACCTCGCTTGGTGGACTTCATCCCCTGAATTGTCATAAGTATAAACAGACCCAAGCCTTATTCAATCAACCTGGCACGACAGTATGCATTTCAGCGCGAGCACGCTTGTATGCAAGTCAAGCTGGGTTTTTCCGGCAGCTTCCGTTTTTCTAGTTTGGCCAGCTTGACTCGAACTTATTGTTTTTTTTTTTAAAGAAACATCAAATATTTTGTCTTGAATCTCGCGTTTTATTTCCACTTTATCTCTTTGGTTATCATGCTCTTCAAAAGCAGATTTCTGGAAAAAAGCCTATCTTGTTAAATCTAATTTCATGCGTATCACGCTTGTGAAATGAATCAGGCGGAATACTGGACTGTAAAGATAAGGGGCATGTGGCTTCGTCAACATCTGGTGGAATCTTTCCTTGTTGTTCAGCGACTCTCCAATTATTTCTCTATTTTCTCAATCACCGCACTTTCGCCAGTTCGTACTCCGGTGGCACATTGTGCTTGATTCGATGCGCAGTGTGTGTTATTTCAAGTAAGTTGATTCCCTATTTCCACTAACTTACAGTGGCACCATAGGCGGCATAACAATACTGAGAGGGTATTGGGAACATGTTAGTACGCTAGCAATTTAGGCTTGTCAACTATTTCTAATACTTCATTCATTTTCTTTGTATCTATGCTTTTTTTATCCTATTGTAGCCCCTGGTACAGGAAAAGGCGTTTGGTTAGAAGCACTGTGTAATTCTACCCGCAATTTATCCGCTTTCCCGAGGTCTCCCCCACTCCAGGATTTTTTAAAGTCATCAGGTTTACGACAAACATCGGAACATATTGTAAAGATCTTTAAGCAAAAGCCCGTTCACCTTGGACAGTCGATCTTTCCCATAATAATTTCCACCTGTTCTGCTCTTTTCGCAGCTCTTGCTTTTGGAATTTCCTTTGTAGGCTTTTCTATTTGTTTGGTGGTGTGTTGTCCTCATCGCCGTGCTTAGTGCTGCATTCGACCCCATGGGACACCGTTCCGTACAGTAGTCATTTTTCTCGCTCCTGGTGATCGGTACCCCACCCCTCAAGGGTTTCTAACCATTGCCTGGGGAAGCCGCACAGGTGTATGCACGGAGAAAATGTATTTCCGGGATACACGCACGCCTTTAGTTCTCCACAAATTTTTCCATCACGCTTCGCCAGAACTAGAAGAATATCTTCCTCTTCTTTCTCATATCACTCATAGCATATCTGGAGAAAGGTTTGGAATTTGTCGGAATAGGCATACAAAACTTCCAAGATAGACTGAATTAAGCGAACACCTCCGTCTTTAGGTTCGCCCTTTCTCTCCAGGCTATCGTGTTCACTGCCATTGGCTCTTGTTTTACGGAATTGAATTCAGACGCATCAAACAATCGATTGATCTGGGCTCGAACTTATTTTAGAGCGGAAACCAACTCTGTTACGTGCATATTCTTCTATCATCATTGTCCAAAGTGGCCCGTCTCCATATTGCAGATACACAATTTCCATTTCATCTGGGTCTCAGCTCTCAGGCTTCCACATACCTCACCAGAAAATACATTTAGGCCAAAATTCACACTGAGGTGCTCCAGAACAAGACATATTTATTCAAAAAGGGTTCTTTTACATCCTTAGTGGTCTTTTTTTTATTCTTGGGTCTTTTGCAACATGTCAGTGGGATCTCCAAAATCTCCGTTCAACAACCTCACAGAAAATTCTTCCTTTCTCGAAAAGGAAGCACCCCGAAAGAGATCCAAAGTTTCTCGGGCTTGTGATGCATGCCGCCGCAAGAAAATTAGGTGCAATGCTGAGTTCCTGGCGACTCTTCTGCGAGTCACGAAAACTTGCACGAACTGCACTAAGACCAACGAGAACTGCTTATTTTCCCGAGTGCCATTGAAACGTGGTCCTTCTAAAGGCTATATACGCGACTTGGTGGATCATTTGGACCCCCTGAATCACGGACATGATAATCCTCAGAGTTATAGACCGAGGCTGAAGCTGATCGATGTTGCGGGCATGAAGTATTTTTCTCCTCCAGCAGGTCTGAGGATCAATTCACACCAATTTACATCTCCTTCTCCAATGCAGCAGAATGTAGGAAAATCCCCTTTTCCCTTTCGGCCCAAATTCCCATCGACCTCTTCGACAGCACAGCCCATCATCCTTCCTCCAATCGTTGGAGCGCAGTTGCTGACGCAACCTGTGAAAATGTCTTTACCCATTCCAAATTACTCTGTGTCCGTCAGCCCTTTGAGTGGAGGCAATTCTTTACCAAATTTGCCCAATACGGCTATTGGTGAAAATGGAGATAAGAGAATCCAAGGACCATTATGGAAGGTTCCTTACGAAATGCCAACATCCCTTACGCCTCGCTCAGATATGTCGTCTCCAGGAGGCTCCAATGGTGTGGGGTTTGATAGCAGAAGATCTTCTGTGGATTCAGTCAGCTCTATTCTGACATCGGGGTCGGTCTCAAGGTTACCTTCTTTCCAGCCTCAAGCACCGATTAATTCTCAACTCGCCTCTTACACCTCTGGTGGCGAGGACACGGAGTTGGGATCTTCACATTTCGCATCGCCTCGTAATTCCGTCAGTTCCATGCTGTCATTAAATGGAAAAGTCTCAAATCTCCTTCTCGTTTCTCAGCAAGACTCGGGTTTGTCTCAAGATCGACAACATGGATTTCTCAAACAAGAGTCAAATCAGCAAATACTATTTCCATCACAAGTGCAATACGTTCCTCATCCTCTGCAACAGATACAGATACAGCCTCAAAGACAGCCGCAATCACAACCACAGCCAGAAAAACCACTAAATTCATTTCAACAACCACCTTTGCAGCTGCTTTCAAAACCAGAAGTACCTCCTCTGGTTTCTTTGCAGCCGTCAGAGCTGATCAAAGTGATGAATATGAACCTCAAAATTTACTATGAATCGTTTCACCCAGGATTTCCGATTCTTTGCAATGCCCAACATCTCATACCAACGATGGTTTCTGCGTTGCAAAATTCGTCCCTGGATTATTCAGGCATCATCGACTTGTTTGCTACCTCCTTAAATAATCTCATTCACTATCAGCAGATACCTTTCGAGTCGGTCAGAGATCTGCTCCTTCGATTCACGAAAATCTTTCCCCTTGGCAATCTTTGCCCACCACTCACAAATGACGTGCTCCGTCTCACTTTTGCTGCATTGGTTCTTATCAACTATACTATCTGTTTAAGGGGAGACGCTTACTCAATGGGACTCTCAATCACAAATGGAGTTTTCAGTGACTTCAAAATCTTGCGTTCTTTCATTTCTCTTCCACCGGCAAAGATTCTGGAATGTGACTGTGATGATATCGAGTTGTATTTGCCTCGTTTACTCTTTCTCCTACAAACTATCGGAAACTGTCAAGCTTCATTTTCGGGAGTGCAATTTCAATTTTCACAGCACTCAAACATTTTGCTCGCTAAGTTACGTCCGACGTTTACGGAAGAGCGATTTGACCTGAGATTTCTTGAGAATATAGAGCTTGCAAGAATCTTTGAAGCGCTGGAGATTGCGAAGTCAGCAGAAGTTTTTTTCAATAAGCCTCGGCGTAGAAGAAGCTCATGCATTTCCTCTTTGGACATTTCTTTGAATGGACAAAACCTAGCACTGCGAATGTATTATTTGCAAAAGGATAAGTATGAATTGTTTGATTTTGCAATTGAAGTGCGCGACTTCTTCGCAAACCGTCCAAAAGCTAACATCGAAGACGAAGACACAATAGACCACATTCATGACCATCAGCTCAAGACTAGCAGGTTGGTCAAAAAGCTTTCTCAAGCTCTTTTGGGATTTGCAAACCATGTCTCGAGTGCCAAATTACAGGCTCAGAATCTGGCTCCAATGAAACTCTCAGAACAGATCAGTCCTTTTCTCAATTTGAGCTATGGCCAGGCTTTGAAATTAATCAAGGTCTGCCATGCTTTAATGGACTCTCTCGTTGAGAATGCGGGTGATAATGAGATCGTCCACAGATCAACAAAGATCATCAACGACTTGTCGATAGCAACCAATTTATTGATTGGTAGTCTCAGTCTGAATTCGAAAAGATCTGAGGGTTTTCTCACTCATTCAAACAGTAACAGTTCTCTGGCAGAACACACCACGTCCTCTCTTTGTACCGCGATGCAAGGACCTGGAATTTCAGCTATTCAATCATTCGGTAGCGAACTCGAGACTCATGGCAAGCACTTTAACGGTTCCACCAACACACATCTGAGCTATGGTAAGAAAAGGAGCTTCGAGGCCTGGAGCAATGATTTTATGAAAACGACACATTTCTTCATCACATGTGAAGAAATGGATGGATGGTTGTGAGGATAAATCCTTGTTTTGTAACCTAGTGTGGAATTCAATGCTCCTCTCCTATTTATTTTGTGACTAATAATTGTATCGCATCTACATGTGTACTAATCGGAGTAGTATAAATATATTAATAAGCATCTGGCTGAAGAATCTCTTGTCTAACCGGTTTAATCTATTTTGATTTGCGAATAGATCTTTCTTATGAAGAACAAATTACTCAAGAAACCAACTGATCCGCAAACCAAGAACGTCAAGAAAGAGATTACAGCCGAGTACCCAACATATAACACTAAGGAAGTGAATCCGGAAAATGCTTCATCGCTAATGAACAACAACGAATGGATAAAAACGTAGATGGCACAACCACCGCCAACAAAAATAGACTTCCATTGCCATTTGTAGTTTTCTCCACATAAGGTATAGTAAATTGACAAGACTGAAATCAATCCAGTAGTCAAGATCATCAAAACAAAGCAGAAAAACAAGAAGCCAAACATGTAGTAGATTCTGTTGAACCAAATCGAGGAATAAATGAAATACAACTCAACAGCAATTGAGCCAAATGGGAAGAGTCCACACATGATTGTAGCTGGGATGGTTCTTAAATACCAATGCTGCGGAGGTATTTGCCTGGGGATTTGATTGGTTCTCACCGGGACGGACAAAGTAGAGCGCTTGGATTGCCATATGGATCCGACGATTGACAAGGGGAGAGAAATAGCAAACCAAATCACGATGATAGCGGCCATTGTGCCGATTGGAATTGCACCCGAAGAATTGACACGAATCAAGAAGAAGTTCAAAAACACAAAGACACCGAAAAGAATTCCAGGAACAAGCGTTGGGGTCAAAATCAAGTTGAGTTTCCAGTTTTCTCCACCGAAGAATCTGTAAATATATCCACTGACAAAAGATGAAATGATACCAAAAAATATGAACAAAATGAACATAAATGTGGACAAAGCACCTCTGTTTGATGGGGACAAAAGGCCAAACAAGGCAAAGACTATGGTGACAAGAATCATGCAAAAGATTTGGGTGCCGCTACCCACCAATACAGACAAAAGCATTCGGTTGGCAGGAGATCTAAAGACATCACCGTAAACCAATTTCCACCCGCTCTCGTAGGCAACATCATCATCCAAGTTGACTTCATTATACTTGATAATATCATTCTTTAAGGTTGAAACCAAAATATGGGCCATGATTATGCCCAAAATTATAACAACCAAGGAGAAGTTGATCAACGAAACCCATTGGATTTTGGGGTCGTAGACGTGCAAATACTTGTCCCATCTCGTAGCCCAGGCAGTCTCGGACTCATCGAACTTGACCGAGTATGTGAACAACACTTTGTTGTCGTCCTTATCATTGGACAATGTGACAGGTTTCAAGTCTAATTTACACAATTCTTCGGGGCTTGCTTTGTTGTCATCGATACCGTTTCTATCAAGAGAGGCAGCTTCTACAACAACACCGACAACCCTGATGTTCTTTTGGTCTCTCCTGTGGTACTCAATATGAATCGTGAAGTGATTATACAAGTGAGGATGCTCGTGATCATCAACACGACCAATAGGAAACCCCGGACTGTAAAAGTCCGACTGAGTTCTTCTTTCGGTGACGTGTCTGGCAGCAGGCAAACCGTCAATAATCCAATTGTGTGTATAACCGGCAAGAATATTTCTATTGACAAAGACAGCTTCAGCTCTGTTGTAAACGGAAGGACAAAGACTTTGACAGTTCTTCTCTTCCAACATTTTGATTTCGAACGGAGAGTCGAAAATACGGTCACCAAAGATTATAGCACCCAAAGACTCCAGCTGCTTCTTTGGCCCATCTTTAGGTCTGCAAAATTTGAATTTGGGATAGTAATAGTCGTAGGAATAAATGGTGACCTTGGATTTTCCTTTCGATCTGAAACTAGCCATGTTGTTGGACGAGGGTGTCAAGTGGTTAACAAACAAGTTAATGGTGTCTCCTTCAGCATAGTTCGTGGGAGCCACACCTGGCAAATAGAATGCTGATATGGCACCAGCCCATAAGCAAAGGCCAACGATGAACGTCCAAGCAGGAGACTTCATTTTGCCGTGTCTATCTCAATGAAGATAAGTGACAAAAATAACGTCGTCCTTGAGTGGACCCGGTCGCACCAAGAAAATCCGAAAGGGGACGGGGGTCTGTACAGGATCATCGAAGCTCGAGCAGCTCCAGGTGCACTCACGGAATCAGATAACCAACACGCATCTTTAGCAAGAATTAAGTAAGAAACAATAGCACAAACTCTCATACCATTTTTGCGCTCGTATTGTATCGTCGGTGCAGCTTTCTTAGTTTATCAGTGACGGCTCTTATTTCTTTTAGGCGTTGGTCGGCTTGCTTCGCGTCCACCATGTAATTTGGCCGTTGTCGCGCCAGATCGCATTCTAGTCCCAATCGGATACAAGCTCCACATGGGTTGCCATCTTCAGGACATGCCTTATGACGAAGCCGGCACGTCCAGCACCCTTTTTTGGATCGTTGGGTGCGCTGTTTTGTGGGCCATTCCTCTTTTGTATTTCTGTTCCCGCTTTTTTTTATCTGGCCTAATTTTGTAAGCTTGTTCATTCTTTTCTTCTTGATGCTCGGTGACAGCGCTAGTTGTTTTGTGGCTGCTGCCCCTTGTCTTAACCGGGGTTTTGAATGTGACATTTCTAGCCTTATTTCATCGGCAATATATATATTTTGCCTTCGTATTAGCGGATTAGAGAATCCATTTGGTTTTCCATAGCGATCCTTGTGTTCTGATAGTATTCTTGCTCTGATGAACTTGGCGATTTCCTTTATTTGCTCAATGTCATTTGCAGAATATACATCCGGCTCGGAAGTAAGCAAAGAGTCATCGATAACAACATCGAAGTCACTTAGTCCAGCGCTTTCACTTTTCATTTCCACTAAACTATCGATTTGGAGATAACAAAAACTGTTTGTGATAGCTGAAATTTGAAGTGAGAAGAGGAGACGTAACAATCTTAGAAGATCATTTTTGCAGCCTCTTTTTAAATTCGAAACGCGAAAACATAAAACTCCAAACCATCAGAAACATTTGAAAAAAATAGATAATTTGAAGAGTCGAGATCAAAATAGCCACCAAAACCTTTGAATATGTTGCCAGAGAAAGGCGTTACATAAACTCCACAATTATTGTTCGAAATTTCCCAAAGTCTTGTACTAAAACTTTTATGCTTTCACTTTACTACTGTACATCGCTGAGTCCCTGCGCTCGGCCCACCAAAAGTCTTGCCTAGAGGTGCGAATGCGGCATTGCACTCGGTAATAATTAAACAAGAGCCATTGAATCACAGGCTACCTTTATTCTTAAAGTTCGCTATGCAAAAACCTTGCTTCAAGACATAATATACCTTTTTAGCAGTACAAGATTGCCCCCATTTTTACCAATACTTTATCGCATAGAAACTACTTTTGTGGCTAGTCTTCCTGTTGGGCACTGGCATAGCTAAGGATCCAGTTTAGGTTCACTAGTAGATATCTACAAGACTCTGTCCATTGGCCATTCGAAGTCACCCTGATACTTTTACCTCCAAGAGTGCCACTTCGTAGTGATGCTTTATAAGGAAGCGTGAGCTCGCTGTCCCTCTGCAGTAGTTGTGTTTCAAATTGAGAAACAATGTCTAACAAGGCCATCATAGACACATCTAGCTTGTTGAAATTGAAAAGCTTTCCTAACGTAAACTCGTTTGAAGAATATAACTGTAAAATCGAGTTTGTTTTGGGCTTGTGGCCTGGCTCAGTTTGTGGGCCTGGTTGCTTGACAACATAGGATTTTGAGCCTAATGGTACAAGATTATAGTGATCAAGTTTGATTGCCAACCGAGCTTTTAGAAAAACGAGCATCAGAACTATTTGCCCTAGAGCAACATTACACTCAGGCCACGGGATTTTGTGCCCTAGTCTGAAACCATTGATCAAGCCATAATCCCCCTCGAACAGAATGTCAAAGAGCTTTTTGAACACATTGAACTTCCTTAGCTCATCTAGATGATTGAGTCGCTTATTATAAAGAGCTTTTGTTTGGTCTAGCTTGCGTTGTTTTTCCTGAAGGTTCAAATAGAGTGAGTTTTTCATTTGGTAAACTTCATTCAACTGATTGCTGGTGGTTTCTTCGAGCTGTTTGTTGAGACTTTCGAGCTGAGTTTTGAGATGCAGATTCTTGGCTTCTAATGCCTCGAGATCGGCTAGTTTTTCTTTTTCCGCCATTTCGAGTCTTTTTAATTCATTTGATACATTGGTTAGTTCTTCCTCCAAAGGCTTCCCCGAATCTGCAGCATCAGTCTCGCGATCTTTGAGTTTCCTCAAAAATGAGATATAATACTCTTTTTCCCGCTGACTCTGGTCGAATTTGAGCTTATAGTTCTCTGTCAAAAGATCACAACACTCAGAACACATTGGGTGCCCGATATCTTGATTAACCAGAAGAATCTCAAAAACCTCATTTAATGTTTTGATCTTGGAAAAATCGGGAAGCTGATCCTTTATGATGCCATCTTTAGAATCGACGTCGTCGTCCTTCTGGGTTATTGCCACATCGGCCTCTTCTGAATCAGAGATGTATACGAAAGACTGGCTTAAATAATCAGTATTTTCTAGTTTGGTATGATCTTGGAATATCACCGGGCCATTTTCGTTATTTTCCAAAGATCGCTTATACTTTTCTAGCCTGTCCCGAGGAATGAATTGTGAAGGCAGAGCTGGGGCTCGCGGTTGGGACCTAGGCACCTTGGAAACCAAGAGCTTGGCCTGAGCCCGAGAAATATCCTGGAACGACTTATCGAGCACGATTTCAGAATTGCATTTTTGACACCGGAAAGCCATGACTAGGTCTGTGGCGGGCCTTTGTATTTCGTGAAAAGTGGTCTCTTAAATGCATACCCTATCTTACCTAATCTCCACGCTCGAGTAGATGCACAGGCGCGCTTTCCTTTGCGTGGGCCTGGTCTTTCGGATTGCTAGATTATGTACTGTAGAGGAATTTGCCAGCCCTGTTGTTGGCACCTATATAAGGGGAAAGGAGTTTTTGATACATTTTCTAATATTGAATTGATGATTTTTTTATCTTGTGCCAAAATTCCGATTTGAATCACGTCTCGTTGACAAGACGAAAGTGAGGTAATTAAAGTAGGAGGGGGAGGGGAGGGATTCTCTGAGGAAATACACCACACGCTAAAATCGCCATAGGAAAAATCTCCATGGTAGAATAACATAAATCTTCAAATAAATCAGCTTGTTTCTGAGGCTTGCATACTGATCAAAAAGAATGAGTGGATGAATCTTCGAATCTCTTTTTTATTATCAGCATATCTTCATCACTATTCCTGTGAAAATAAAACCTAATACCGTTCGAATTATGGGTGCAAGTTAAACCCACGGAAATCGCGTGGGTGTCAGTAATGAATTACGTCAATTCAGATCAGAACAATACTGCAAAGACAACGAGTGACAAAACCCAAAATAAAAAACTCAGAATCTCAGAAACTAGCCCTGTTTGCTTTTCTCGTATTCTAGTTTCTGCGTGTCCTCTGGAGCAATCCATGTCGATACTTTGTAACTATCCTCTGCAATGTATTGGCCTGCCACATTTGTGAAATCACACCAATGGAAAGTCGTGCATCCTTTGTTCTGATAGACATTCTCACACAGCCAAAAGTACTTTCCTCTGGCGGGTACAGATTTGCACGCCCGTCGTAGAAGCATGCCTGTACCACATTTGCATTTGGGCAGGTTTTCTATGAAAAATGTCGGGTAGCACCTGGCAGTAATACCAAACCTTAATGTACCGAGCGTAGGGTGCACGTCGATAGCTTTCAGCATCGGGCTTACACAGTGTTTAAACTCTTCCTGGCATCCGGGTCTCATTATGAAAAGACTGTTGTGAGGAAGAGGAATCTGATAAATGGGCGCATTTTCTTTGTAAGTGCTCCTGAGACGAAACATCCGCGTGGTGCCTAGTGAGATCGATGCCACGTAGTTGTGTGGCCCTATATGAGAGAGACGATCGGAGTGCCAGTCCATATTATTCTGAAGCTTTTCGTAACAATTGACGACACAGAAATCGGTTGTCCAGGGCTCTTGAAGTTGCCATTTGAGCCGGTCGGTCTGTGGGATGACTTTCTCGTTTAGAAACTTCTCTGTAAGAAGAGCTACATCTTCCATGCTAGTCGAATACTCAAACGGCTTTGGCCGCCTCAATCCGTTGTACACCAACTGAGAATATGTCGCAGAGGGCCTTGAAAAGATCCCAGTGGAGTGGTTCAGCTCACACTTGTTCCCGAACAAGTAAAACTTGAGTTTGTCAAATTGTCCCCTCATATCTACAAAATCTTGAACAACTCTTTCACTCATCAGGTCGGGTAGAAAATTTAAGTGGAGCGATGCATACGGGTATAGATGTTCTTTCACGTCCAGGGGCGTGTTAAGCGTGATGATTTTCAGGACATTTCGAGCCCCCTTACTTTCTTCCAAACCAGAAGTTTCTTTTGCAGCCCGATTTGAGCCAGACGATGCCTCGAGTGTTTTGGTGCTTGTTTCCACATGTGGCTTGAGCCGTTTTACGTTGAATGCGGTGAGCGGTGCTTGAGCAGAGGCAGAGGGCCGTTTTTTAGGCCGCGGTTTGCCATCGATCAACGCACGCGTCTCGTCTAAGTCTCCGTTACAACTAGAGAGAAAATCTTCTAGCACGCCATGCAGGATCTCCGGGTAGTAGAGCCAGAGAAGCTGGAGTTTATCTTGGAAGAGGTCATCCATGGACGAATAAAACTAAGGGAGGAAAGAAAGGACCAACCAATTTGACCCGAATCGAGACCTGCGTTTGAGGCACCTGGCTATAGAAAGAGAGCGCGCACTGGTGTACTCAAATATAGTTTTGATTTAACGAAGCTTCTGCACAGTTGTGACAGTTGTGCATGAGTAATGAAATGTATGCAAGCAGCTCAGGTTGACGCAATCAATCAAACGAGTCTCAAATTTTCTGCACTGGGCACTGGACGTGGAGAATTGTGATCTCACCCAAAGCATCAAAATTAACCGCAACAATTTTGGATTTTCTTTATAGGGTGTTTTGAAAACCCAGCCAATCTAGTTCTTTCACCTAACCCGCGGCCTTCTGTACTTGCTTAAACCCATCACGAAAACCATGGCTGAGCTGGAACCAAGACAGGCCGTGGCCACCAATGCCAATGAGCCCGTAATTACTCAAGAACCAAAACCTGTGTCGATGGATATGTCTCGGTCTTCCTCTGAGGCGACAGATTTGGGAGAGACTTTTGCGGATGACGCCAGTGGGTACCAGAGAGAAACAAACGAGTGCACGGAATTTTGTATTGACTTGTTTACTTGCTTTGGTGCTTGCGACGTTTGCTGTCCACTGACTGGTGAGGGCTGCTTAAGTACCACTGCTGCATTTTTTGGAAACATTTGTGTGGCTTGTATCAAGTGTTGATTTTGTTCATCCGACAAAAATCATCAAAAAGCTAGTTTAGTGTTGCATCATACATGGGCTTGCACATGCTTTGGCTTCTTACAAATCAGTTTCCAAAATAATGTTTGCCTAGATGATAATCGCAGATAATAATCTGGTTTGCGACATCACATTTACCCACGAGGGTTTACGGTGCAATGTGAGTGACTTGGACCTGGCTCTTCTGTCGTCTTTCAATTTAGGATAAATAGGACTCTTGGGCACAAATATCGGATTTCTGAATGAAACTACGCAAAGGTGTTTGTTAAGCTGGAAAGTTTGATTTTTCATACAAGATGCCGATGATTTTTGGCTCTTTTGATTTATGCCTACATGTCCCAAAAGAGGGCATGGCCTCGATCTCAACCGCGAGGTTCACCGGTTCAGATCATAGCCCGCGTAATTTGCTTGTTTCTGTACAAGACCAATTTGCACCCACTGAAATAGACCACAATTATCAAGAATTTGTAGAAGCCATGCAGCCAGAACTCAGTATTGAGGAGCCTTTAAATTGCCGCCCTCTTTCAAAAAAAGATATTGTGGCACGATTGTTCCATTCGAATAGCCCCCAACCCCCGGACTCCCATGATTTGATCACAGGTCTTTCTAAGTCTCAGCAGACAAGTTCTCCACAAACAGAAGATTATATTGATTGCAAAGAGAATCCTTTACTGACGGAGAAGGATTCTACACTGGCTGCAAAGGAGCTTACACTGACGGCAAAGCATCTTTCACTGACGGCAAATGATCCTATACTGACGGAGAAGGATTTTACACTGGCGGCAAAGGAGCTTACACTGACGGCAAAGATGCTTACACTGACCGAAAAGGATCTTACAGAAATGAGATTTACACTGGCAGAAAAAAAATCTAAGCCTCCAGAGAAGCATCTTACACTGACGGAAACGGATCTTATACTGACAGAAAAGGACGTGGAAATGATCTCACAGATCACACCAGGAAAAGAAGTACTGTTTCAAGAAGTTTGCGCTCTGCCACTTGAACCAGTCTCGGAGATCGAAGACGTCAACCCCGATACACTGGACCAACACTCATCTAATAGCACACATTTGAGCGGATCAGCAACTGCGGCATTTTTAGGGCCGGCTCGAAGCCAGGATAGCGTCGGACGCCTGGCTCAGAGGAGCCGTCTTGACACTTTCTCTTATACAGATAGCGAGTTTTTCAGGCTTTCTGAACCACGGGCTCCTGAAATCCCCGCACAAACGTCGGTGAAGGGCTCTAGCTCCAGTGCTAGCAACCGACGCTCAAACTCCTCTCTCCAGGTCAGTATGGCGGACGAAGGAGGAGGCGTCAATAAAAAGTACAAGAGGCGGAAATCGATTTATTCGCTAAGAATATTGGTTGTGGTGCTTTGCATGGCATTGGTGATTTCATTATACTTCGCGTTGTTTGGCTCGCCCGTCCTGTTTCGGAACTTTTTCAATTCTTTAACAGAAGAGCGGAAACAGGAGATTTCCGACGAGTTAAGATTAAAGTACTTGAGATTGTCGGATCCGGTGGTGAACCGTGTGGGCCAGATTCACAAAAAGCCACGGCCGTTTCTGGGAATCACGTACTCTCCAAGCGGTTCGATTGAGCCTCTTTGTGGTTATTCTAAAGAGGATGCCATTCGAGATATGGCTTTACTCTCGACCGTCACAGCGAGAGTCAAAACATACGGTACTCAATGCAACCAGACTGAACATATACTACACGCGATTCATGTTTTGGGACTAGATACTAAACTAGCTATGGGAATTTGGCTCAGCGACGATGAAAAGCAGAACCAGAAGCAGATTTTGAAGGCCAAACAGGTTTTGCTTACACCGAAAAGCACACCCATAGACACAATCCTCATTGGATGCGACGTGCTTGGACACGCAGATCTCACAGAAGAAGCTGTAATTGCTCATATCCAAGATATGAAAGGTTTCTTATCGCAGAATAGGACGGAAGTTTCCGTTGGCACTTCTGAGACTCCTGAGTTTTTGACTCAAAATTTGGTGGGTTCTTGCGACATTGTTGGCTTCAATATACATCCTTTCTTGGCCGGTATCTCATCTGCGGAGGCGGCCAAATGGACTCTGGATACATTTTCTGAACTTGAGAGAAAATTCCACAACGGCAAAACAAAATTCATTATTACTGAAGTCGGCTGGCCATATAATGGGGGTCAATTCAAAGAGGCAAAAGCGTCCCCCACGGACTATAATATTTTTTTACGTTCTTGGATCGATAATCAGTCTAAGCACCTTTCCAAAGACTGGTATTTCTTTGAGGCATTCGATGAGCCCTGGAAATCACGATTTAATGCAGAACCAGAAAGTTGGGAGACTCAATGGGGGATCTTTGACGCAACAAAAAAATTTCGCCCTGGTGTTGAATTTGAGAGTAATTCCGAGTAATCTCATAGCGCATATAGAAGCCATGCAAAATTTATTGACATTTGTGCCAGGAACTGTTGTGCTAAAGACTCAGGAATGCTAAGTATAAACGTCTCACAAGAAAGTTACAGAGGATAATTTATATGACTACTAGGTAAGATCATAGAACCTTCGCAACAGTATCCATGTGAGTTGTTCTCTGCAGAAAGGAAGAAGATTCGGCGATAGAATAAAAGATGAAAAAGGCTTTCGCTGTGAAAGTGTACCATGCAAATAAGAAGTTCAAATGTCATAATCAGGTTTTTTATTAACCTAAGATGTGATATAAAATAGAGCAGAGCGTTTTAAGACAAGATTATATGGAATCAACTCTCAAAGATGAACAGTCCAGAGATTATTTATCTCTAGGAATAATGTATTATCCAGCAGAAATATATCTCCAAGAGAAATGTAATAAGTGTTTTGTGGAGTCTGCCGTACTCATGATACATGCATCAGGGTTTGTTCTTTAAAGCTGTTTTTTAGGTATTTGTTGAGAAACGGATTTGACCGAGTTAGTGAAGGGGGGCTTCTAAGCCCAGATTGTGGGGTTCACTAGTGAAAGAATCCACGTGAAAAGGTATATGCTAAGAATCCCCGCACTCAAAAGAGTGCTTGACTCATACAAAAGCACTTTGGCTTCAATTGTGTTTTGACTGATAATTCTTAATAAGATGTAGGTGTGACCTGTCACCCGTAATAAGGCTATAAAGACCTAAAGAAAACCCATAACCAGCTCCAAAAGGCGTGCCAGATTTAGAATTCCATACAGATTTCTCTGAAAACTACTTATCCTGACTTTCTTTCTAGCCGATTTTTTTCTTTGAGAAACAAATAGTATGACAGGATGCCACTAGAAGGTGACCAGAGACTATAATTCTTTTTCAAAGAAGCAAATCTGATTACAGGAAGCAATTAAAAGTGACCAAAAACTATAAAACTATGGAAAAATAACCTGTAACACGTCTGGATAGAATACTGAGCAATGAAGAGCTCCGACTTTCCCAAGCCTTAGCTCCTCCTCCTTACTCTACCCGCTGCTTATGCTATATCAACCTGTCAGCACCCTAGTAGACTCCA